>JAVFBZ010015508.1:0-11805 GCA_032466195.1 Katharina tunicata | reverse complement strand
AATCACACATTCTTCCGCGTGTTAAGTGGCGCTATTCTAACAACTTGGAAAGGTCAGAAAGAGACTCCACTCTTACGATAGTTCTGTTATAATTAAACACGGGGATGTAGCAATTTGTTCTATAGATATCGGGCGTATTGTGAGAATTTTGTGAGTATGGAATGCACCACAGCAATTTGGATAATCACTTGTTTTTGATCAATTTACGGAGGTCCCTACGATTCCCTAGAGTGTATTGTAAGAGCTTGATGTATGGGCTTATGCCTATGGCTGTGTGCCTTCTGCGCCTCGTCCTTAAACTGTATTTGGCGGAGTCCTTGTCTTTTTTCAGGAACTTTTGGCGATTTAGAATCGAAACTATATTCTTAAATTGAAATTTAATTGTTGTGCATGTAAATACAACTGCAATTAAAGAAAATAAAACTGTTTTCGCCCTTGACATCTGCACCTTTCAGTGTCAACAAACAACTCCATAGGTGTAAAATTAATATAATCACACATTCTTCCGCGTGTTAAGTGACGCTATTCTAACAATTTGTCTGCCATGGAAAGGTCAGAAAGAGACTCAACTCTTATGCTAGTTCAGCTATAATTTAACACGGGGATGCAGCAATTTGTTCTATAGACATCGGGCGTATTGTGAGAACTCTGTGAGGATGGAGTGCACCTCAGCAATTTGGATAATCACTTGTTTTTTTTTACCAATTTACGGGGGTCCCTACCACTCCCTAGAGTGTATTGTAAGAGCTTGATGTATGAATAGGCGTTATATGCTCACGGCTGTGTGCCTTCTGCGCCTCACCCTTAAACTGTTTTTGGCGTTGTCCTCTTTTGTCAAGAACTTTTGGCGATTCAGGACCGAAACTAAATTCTTAAACTTGAAATTTAATTGTTGAGCATGTAAATACAAATGCAATAACACATAATTACAAATTAAAGAAAATAAAACTTTTTTCGCGCCCTTCAGGGTCAAGAAACAACTTCATAAGTGTAAAATTAATATAATCACACACTCTTCCGCGTGTTTAGTGACGCTATTTTAACAATTTGTCTGCCATGGAAAGGTCAGAAAAAGACTCAACAGCTAGTTCAGTTATAATTTAACACGGGGATGCAGCAATTTGTACTATAGACATCGGGCATAGTGTGAGAACTTCTGTCTGAGAGGATGGCGTGCACCTCACCAATTTGGGTAATCACTTGTTTTTTTAACAATTTCAACTTTCAGGGTCAAGAAACCACTTTGTGCTCACGTTGTAGTCTAATTCGCCATTGAAGTCTGTTGATTTCGTTAACGGCTTGCCATTTTTTGTCTTGTATTGCTATATCGATTGTTGATAATTGTTTGGATTTGAGGGCGTGCAATTTTATTGATTCAGCCATAATATGAGGTCATAACTATGATGACCTTTATAAGACAGACGTCGTAAAAAAATTACCAAACAATATAAAAATAACAAAATGTAATTCAAATTTGGTTAGGTCTTTCTGAAACAATATAATTTCCAGTCTTTGTCGTCTATATCGGTATTTTTGTCCACATTGCTTTTCTTTTCGATGATGAATATATTTTGGAAAATATAGAGCAATCGTGTTTTTTGTAATGCATTTGAAGTCCTTAAAGCGGAAGTCATGATATATGTAAATGTTTGTGTTGTGTTAAAAATTCATATTTTGGCAGATGTTTGTGACCTTGGGGTCATTTGGGCGCAGATGTATGATACGTTGTCACTCAAATCTGAAATGTGGAACTTCTGGCTTATATTTTCTTGGGTGTGTGATCAAACAGCAAAATATCCTAACAATGACACGAATTGTTATTTTCTCTTCCAAGTGCCTACTAAACTAAATGTCCTTATCACTTTTCTTCCAATAGACAGCTGAATGTCGCCATAATAAGTAGCTAAGTTCCAAACCGCATGTTCTGTGGCGACGATCATGCTGACATCGTAGATAAGCTGTGATGCATCATAAATAAAGGACAAATTTAACAGTTTGCTTTTTAATTGCTAGAGTCACTGGAAAAGAACTGGACGAAAGATGACAGAAAACAGCTGCCTTGAAAAAAAGAAGATCTATGACATATGTTGAGCATCTGTTATCATCCTCAAATTGGTCAGAGAAAAAAGTACAGCTAGATTAAGAGGAGCGCGGTCACTCATTGGATGAAAACGACTTTTGATCCCCAATACATCGACGAACGACTGCTTATTGTAACGAAACGAAAACTGTTCCAATCATTCGACTCAACGACAATGATTAAGGTTAAAAAGCGATTTAAAGCGGCTACCTTCTCTCTTAATTTAATAATATTTAAGCTAAACGTCCTAGAATAATCAACATTATTTTGTCATTTAAGCATTAACTGTCAGCATATCTGTAAATAATATCGTGGTGATAAAGTTGCTCTGCTTGGAATAAGGTACTTTGTCCTTAAGGCGTAATTAGGGTTTCCGACACAGAAACAGATCTATCGAATTAGTTTAGATATTTTACAACTATCTTTGTAGAGATAATTACATATTGGTTATGAGTATCGATTTCTTCATTTTCCTCATATGAGGTACTAACTTTACTAGGCTTTATTAAATGTAAGAGGCCTTTTAAATTATATAGAATAATTGATTGAGTAGCCACAAAGACATGGACATGTCTATGGCAGGTATTTAATCAATGAATGCGGGAAGCCACTTTCACCAGAAGTCTATCATATTTGTTCTTGGTACTCACTCGAATTAACACTAATTGGATTGGACACAGTAAAAGCCGCTGGAGAAACTTTAGTCTCTTAGCAATGTCATGATAGTAAATTATTTAGATATATTCTGTAAATGTGATTTATTCTTCCCATAAGTTTAATGTGTGTTTACATTAGTGCCGCTTTTGTCATAGATATTTACCATGATTGTAACATGTGTTGCATCTGTTTTCGGCTTAACAAAAACTCCTGTACAAGCACTACAACAGTTACTATCTTGTTACAGTTTATAAAACCAAAGCCAATAACATTCGTATGCACCCCTGTGCGTTTCTTTTAAGAGTGCACTTACATATGAATTACCAAGACGAAAGAGTTGGTTAGGTTTCGTTCATAACGAAACAAACATATGAGTAATAGTCAGACGACAATTTGATACTCATTAACTAGCTAACACACATTGGCTTGGACGTAAACTTATTTCTAATAACACACATTCAATTCGACGTTTCAAGTAGTCTCTAAGGGAAGGAGAGTTAGTTGTCACCATTTCGCATTTATCAAAAGATATGATCTTTTATCAACCTCACATCCAGTACATCCATTTCGAACTGTGTATGTATTACAGGCTACAAGATACAGGTGCTACTTATTATGTTTTTCTGATAACATACCTGGATTCATATGTCCAATGTTTGTTGTTGAACTAATGCTATTGTTCAGGGAACGAAATTCTATCACCAATGTGGGTGGAAATTGTACACGTGGGAGGCGCTTACACCAGACAGAGATAAATCAGGAGAAACGAAAGGATCACGGACAAACAATCCCTGTTTTTTTGAAGCAGAATAATGCCGCACGGACCAAAACGTTTCTCTGTTAAGCATTTCTGATTACAATTATGTTTATTCAGAACATTTGAGTGAAGTTATTTTGGGCAAAGACTAATAAATAAGCTACATGTAAACACCATATTAACCGAAAACCAATATATTTGTCAGACGATCTTGACCAGAGAATATGGCGCCCGTCTTTCACGTGATAATTTCCAATTGATGGCTAAAAACCTCTGCAAAAAACGTAAAAGCTCAGCTTTTGTTTTGACGGTCACAGAGAAGGCTATGCTAACATATTCCAATTAATAACTATCTTTGTAAAGAAATCCAGTAGTGGTAGAAGTACTCGTACATCACTGCTGTTGATAAAAAATATGAAATTGTTCCAAGACAATATAATAAACGTATCTTACTTCTAAAAAAGTAAGCTCCATCAACAGGAAGAAATATAAATATATACAAAATACCTATGCATTGTATAACACTTTTATGAATTTGCGTTTTTATTTATTTTGTTGATTCGCGCGTAACGTCGTTCTTGCGTAACGTCGTTCATGTGTAACGTCGTTCTTGCTTAACGTCGTTCGCAAGGATATTTCTATACAATGTATAACACTTGTACGAATTTGCGATTTTATTTATTTCATTGATTCGCGCGTAACTTCGCTCTTGCGTAACGTCGTTCTTGTGTAACGTAAACGTGCACATTTAAACACTCTTAATAATAAGTATGTATGCCTTTTATTGCTTATTGTAGCTGTTGAGCAGCTTGTCAAGTTGATAGCGGTTAGGTTCATTCGTTGTACTACAGACTACGAATCTCCGTGTGCATAGTGACGTTTCTCGCTGTCTAACAGGAAATATAGAATCCCAGATGAAATAACATGTGTTGTTTGTTCAGAATGAAAAACGCAACAAACGTTATATTTTGTGCTCACTTTAAGGAGCTATTGTATACACTGACGAAGGATGTATAAATTGACGCATGTATCCAGTGTTGATTGTACAAGTAAATATATCTGCTGTCTTCTCGTGGCCCAGTGAACGAGTACATATAAAATAGACTGGACAGGGAAATTGTTAGAGGAAGGTAATTAGTAGTTTATCTTCAGCGTTTATAAGAGCATTAATATTTAACCCAAATATTTCAACAAATACACACATTAGAGTGTAGTTGATTCTTCATTAGTGAAAATTCAATGAAGAGGATGCCACATTTACCTGATATATGTGTTTAGTATCCGAACTTACGTACAGCAAAACATTTAATGACAAGATAAACCAAAAGCCTCCTGACAACCTTTTAATCCATGACAATACCACAAAAGTACATTATTTACTCATCTTAGGACAGTGATGTGTGTTAAATATCCTTGAGGAGATAGCTGTAGGCAAATAAATGTATATATATATATACTGGCCCTGCTAACCAGACCCGAGTCCAAATCCCGGCGGAGTAAAGCAAAATTGTAATTCTCTACATTTATAAAAAAATATATATATATTATCTTTGTCCAGAGTAATCACACTGTCACCGGGATATCGACTAATAAAAACCAATAAATCATCTCATGCTGCAGATTTTAAATTCCCAGAGACAAGTTTGTATATAGATCTGAAAATCTAGTTCTGGATAATAGTTGGGAATCTTAAATGGTATTAGTGTCTGAAATAAATTAAGCTTGTTTCGAAGAATTCGTCTTAAAGTCTGTGTCTGTACAATATACATACAATACTGTTGCTTTATTTTGTTCGCCTTAACTCATTTATTCTGAACATCTGAACATCTACTTCACATTATCAATATGGGTGGTTGGTCTGTTGGGGAGTTAAGACGGGCGGGTCGCTGCTGCACACTGCGTTTTGTCGTGTTTTCTACAAGTTCCTTGTTGTACTCCATTGCAATTGTGGAAGACTTTCTTTAAGTGATCTATCTCTGGGGTAGGGTCATTTGAGCACACAATCTAACGGCTCCTGAGGTGAGGGTGGAACGGCCACCGGTTTTTGCGCTTTTGGAATGGTTGGAATGGCATGGAAATAGTGTTCAGAGTCGGTTGATTTCTAATACGCTGGTTGCTAATTGGGTCTCCAGATAATGATACCGAGGAATAATACCATGGCATCGGCTTCTGATTCCACAATGAAGTGTATTCGTGGGGGATGGATGTTGCTTTGGTTTAGCAGATCTGGTTGTTCTCCATAAGTAGTCTCATTTCGCCTATATTAATAGTGTCTAACGAAACATTAAGCGGTATTGCAGCTACTCTGAGACCTCATGCCGATCCAAATACTTAAATAGAAATGTAATGCAAGCTTAATTAAAGTTAACGCTGCTCACTGAAATATAAAAAAAAAACACTGCGTTATGTGGTCTGTGTTATCACTTGTACATAGCTGATGATTTAATTGACTGGTTATCTCACTTATGTAGGGGCTTTCCATTGCCGGTTAACTCCAGTGGGAAACAAGGATGAAACCATCCCCTACACAGTGACCGAATAACTAAGGCCAGCAAGCGGGGTGAAATTGGATTGTGAGCGGTATATTAAAGAAACGTCTATGTTCTGAACCACGGCGCGACCCCCATTACGTACAGTGTCTATGGCAGAGCATTATACGCATGCTTAGATAGGATTATTTGCCCTTTGTCAAAATACACTTACTCCTTCCATGATCATTGTTGCAAAAGATGTTTATGGGTATGGCGTTCCAAAAGTCCATTTAAATGTTACAACATAACAGATATTTGCACAGTGTTATACAGGCCTTATAACTGTGTTCGGCTTTATCAAACCATTGATTAAGCTCTGTTGGCATGTGTAGAATACTTGTCATTCAATCAATTCAAAGGTCCGTATCAAAGTTTCGCTGTCGATGGAGTATGACATGAACACAAACATGTAACATTTAAGCAATGTTTTAAATACAGTTTGAAATACTATAATTAATTATAGCTTATGCATGTAATACATATGCATTTACCATTGTTTCTGATGATGGAGACAGTGTTTCTTGGAAAGCTTAAAATATACGTTGTAATAATGTACAAAGTGTTTTTTGGCGCTCTTTCCGTAGTGAGTTTAGTGAAAACCTTCCACAAAAGTATCCTATAACCTGCAGTTTATGTGTGATTTCCAAGTTGTGCTTTTCCTTTCCGTTTAACACAGAATACTTTAATACAATTGTATATATATTGATGTCCACAGTACCACTATTACATAATGTATTAAGAGGATGATGCACTCACAAGTTATTTCACAATATAGAGCACTTATGAATCAACATATAGTTCTGAATTTGAAAACGTTTCACCATAAATTCTTATTTGATTGTTTTCATTATGTAAGATTTATTGATTTTTATTTATCTTTTTATTTATTTCCTGGATTGGTGTTACGTCGTACTCAAGCGTAATTCACGTATATGGCTAATATATTTGCGTTACGGGTGTATGGTGGAAAACCGGAAACAAACCTCGTAAATTTTTGTATGCAAGTAAATTAATTTTAGGGCAAAATGCAAAAGGAGTTATAAGCGCAGCAATGAAGAAAGGAACGTATGCTACCGCATGTTAGAAGTATCTTTCCAACAGCCGAAAGTTTGCTCACGATTGCCATAGATGGATATGCGGGTGATTGGGTGGGAGCCTCCTGTGACCTGGAGATCTCTGAGCCGAAGGATATCAGGAGGCCGATTTGTTGTGGTGTCCTAATTGTTGTCCTGTATATGTACTGTGGTGTCTTCTGTTTTGTCAGTGTCATTCACGGTGGATCCCAGACCAGTTGGACTGGTATGCCATCATATGAGTGAAATAACATTAAGTACGGCGTAAACCCAATTCAAACAAACACTGGAGGCTAGAACTTCCATCATTTAATATTCCTAAATGCAGCTATAGAAATGAAACAGGGTACGCCTGAAAGATAAAACGGGTCAGCATAAAGTTAGTTTTAGTCAGTTATAAGCCGCTTTTCACTGATTCTATATGCAAGTAATGTGGGTATTAGTTTCGTGATAGATTTAGACACACGTTATAAACTTTGATTTGTATCGGTCACACGTTTGGCTTCAGTACTGACTTAAAATATATAAATGATTGATTGATTTGGGTTTAACGCTTGCAAAACAGAAGACTACATAAAACAACAACAGGACACAAGACAGGACACCACAATAATTATGTATCATGATGCCACTTAGTTCAGAGAGCACCAGGACACAGGAAGTTCCCACCCAAACGTCCGCTGATAAAAGTGAATGAGCTGGAAGCTAAACTGTTGGTATACCGCTTTATACATCAAGCCTTGTGGATTAGCCGAAGTTGCATTCGGAATCCAGACTTGTGCTATATTTCAGGACAAAATACGTTGCGATTTTGGCGCATATTAGCCTGTCTCTTGTATTTAAAACAAATCTCAAGATATGATTGAAGATTGTTGGTTTGGGTTATGGTTTATGAGGAGTCCTTCTGTCACACGAACAAGAATATAGAATCAGTTCACTATGATAGCATTAACTGCAAGAAATTCTATAAAAAGATACAAGAAAATCCGCAACAGAAAAGACAGGAGTGCATGTGTTTACTCGGTGTATACCCATCGAACGAAGATACGATTTACCTAAGACTACGGCCTGCTAATTTAATGAATTCGATCAATACTTCAGGGGATATATTTTTTGCTCCGAATCAAACCTGATCAAGTTACACAATGATATACAATTACCCATCTGAATTAAATTTCCGTTCTTTTGCAGTTCGACTGTTTTTTAAGGGATTATTTGTCTTGTTATGGGGAATTAGTCAATAGCAGACGACATTTCCCCAGAAATTAAACAAGTACAACTGTACTATAAGCTGAACAAAAGGAAGAGATCGAGATATTGGGCGTTATCTTGAAATCATAAATTCATCCGAAAGATACACAATAGTCCACATAACAAACGTGCCAAATTACGTGCCGATCTGTTTGGAATTGACACAGCCTTAGAATGGCGTCCAGAAGTGAAGTATGTCGTTTGATGGTGGTGTTGAGGGTAGTTTCATGCGCGTATTGTGCTAGCACGCCACCATATGTGTGAAATAACCTTAAATATACAGAGTGAAACCCCAATCGAACAAACTCATACAATATATTGAGGAAAAACAGGTAGTTACATGTATTGTCAATATCTCCGTCGTATAACGACATTTGGATCAAATCGTTTACTATACATCACCATGTCATATAAACAAAACGTATTTCCAATTAATTGGACTCAGTGTCTAAGATCGTTTCAGTTACAGACTGGCGAGTGGTGTAAATCCTGGGAGAAATTTCGTTTAAAACACTGGCGATCTCCGCAGCCACTAGACAGCTTATGTGCCTAAAGTCGACGTGCGGGATTGAATGACCGAGGCTACATGCCATTTATTACCAAGCTTAGAAGCACAGTCGAAGGTTTGACTGAAATATTTTCAGATACACTAACTTGATGAGATGTACTAGTGAAAGGGACGTAACTGTCACGAAAATATAACTTTTGTTGAACTCCCCGCATTATCTCCCTTTAAACATAGTTTTCCGAGGGAAAGAAAATCAGTTTGAACAGATACAGTATAAGGAAAAGTTCTTGACCAGTTGGCTTAGGAAAAAAAACGTAATGATAACGCTATTGCCCCGTGCTATACGATGCCAATGAGATAAACATAAAGGAAACAGGAGTTTTTTTTATTGAACACAACGTTTCTATCTCATTTCAGGGATCGTTTTCAAGTGAATGGATAACATCAACAAAATGACATATTTATATAAAAATAATAGTTAAAGGTGTCATTAGTGAGTTATAGTTAAAAGACAGCGGTTGAGTAAATATGGGTTAAGTCCTTTGATTGTAGAAATCCTGCTGGTAGCGTATTAGCTGGTCGTATGCGTTGGATATGTATACTCCTTTGTCCCGGTTAAGCTGTGGAGTGAAACTTTTTATTTGAATTTCCTCCTGTAGTTTTCGTTTTTTAATGTCTGATAGGTTCTGGTTTAATATTTGAGTGGTTTCCCATTTGATTTGATGGCTGGGGTTAGTTTGGATATGTTCAGCTAGTGCAGATTTGTTGTCTCTTTTGATACTGGGGAGATAAACATATCTTAAACTTTTGGCGCTTGTTTAGCTTCTGAGGGTTTCATTGTTGCGTGACTGGGTATCAAGTCATGTGATGATGACAATAATGCTGTATTTGTATTTAGGACCGCAGCTCCGAATACCGTTGTAATAAACAATGCATACCAAGGTAGGGACATGCACAGAGGAATTTCAAGCAATTACTAATTAGAAGATATCACTTAGCGAAAGAGGTACGAATGTAGTAAGTTCTTAATATTTCTGAACAGAAAGAGTTTACGTGACAACAAGCCACAAACATGGTCGATATGAGTATTCCAAGAAAGGTTTTTTTAATTTATAAACTCGCTTAGAAGTTTTTCATTTTCGAATTTTTTTAGTGCGTCATTGCCTATATACAAATCTAGATTTTATTTTGGCAAATAGCGCCGTTTTTGGCGAGTTGTTATTAATATAAGTTTCTTCTTTTTTTTTTGGCATTTATTAACATACGATTATTGTGACACCACGTTGATAAATTTACTACATCTGTAAACAGTTTACGTTCAAAATCAAATACATCAACAGAAGTTGTATGAAGTATCGAATCATCAGCATAGATATCAATTTCATTTTCAGTGTACAAAGGAAGATCATTTATAAAGAGTAAGAAAAATAATGCTCTCTCTCCATTCTGTAGCCTATTGCCAAAATCTCACCCACACATTAATATCGGCTTGTCATAAAGTCAGTGACCCTATTAAGACTCCTATATATGGGAAATTTAATATCGAATAGATTCAAACGCAGATCTCTGTAGCGAGAGCATATTAGTACTGAGATCATCTTAACTTTGATCACATTTTATGAGCACATTCTGTAATATCATAGTGTAAAAATGAAACTAAAGATACCGTGATCTGAATTCCACAAAAGTGTTTAGTGTGCATCGACAGTTTTCGATCAACATTCTAACGTTCAGCATGCATATAGTTTCATATAAATACGGTAAATAGATATATCTTCAGCTATCAGTTTAGCTTCGTAAATTCGTCAACCATATATTTTGGTGGTGATGACTTTTTAAAACTTTTTTTAAAGTTGATAAAATGCTGGGTATTGTTGTAACTACATAGCTGATGTGCAGTGACTTTTCCCAAGACAGACGTCAAACCATTATACGGAAGACAAGAGGGAACTTTTGTAGATTTTGCAGCCTTTAAATTACAATTTCGTTTCAACAGCAACCGATAACATGCTTTAAAAAGTTACTAATTATTTTGGTTGCCTAATTACATCTTATTTGATGGTATATTTTGCTCTTAATTGGAATAATTATTTGATGTACAAACAATGGCATTTTAAAGCATTTGTTTAGCTATGTTTGTTTGATATCAAAGAAAAACGCAGTTTGACGTCCACAAAGTCTTCAGAATGTCATGCAAATAAGTATCGAATATCTCGTAAATGTCTTTTTCGACTATCTTTTAATATTTGGGATATCAAAAACTGACTTCACGCTGCAAGTTTTATTGGCAAGATCATATTTCCGCATCCGAATATTGTATTGTTTCGCAGTACATTGTGTTCTGCGATAAATATACTCTGTCAAAAAAGAAACGCATAGGCGAAATATTAATAGAATTATCTCTTTACTACAAATCGGGATGTCAGTAATTTTTGGGTAGCACAGTTAAAGTTAGTACAAGTATGCGGTAATGTTCTCGCTATGGGCCGACGAGTTAAGATCTGGCGAACTTGATGGCCATGGCAACACAATAATGTTCTCATCATCTAGATATTCCACTGTTAAACGTGCCGTATGCGGCCTGGCATTGTCCTGCTGAAGGCGTTCTCTCTGTCGGTCCATAATGGGAACCATGTGAGGGCGCAGAATTTCATCCCGATAGCGTACAGCTGTCAGGTTGCCTTGTACAAGCACCAGTTCACATCTGCCTGTGTAGGAGATGGCTCCCCACATCATGACACTGCCTCCACTGAATCTGTAAACTTGGGCGACGCAGTTGTTGGCAAAACGTTCATTGCGGCCCCTGTATACGCGTTGTCGTCCATCGTGTCTCTGTAAAATGACTCGTCGCTGAACCATACTCGCCGCCAATTCTCAAGTTCCAGCCCTGTACATTCGTGCACCAGCAAACGCGTAAACGTCGATGTTGGAGTTGCAAAACGGGGCCA
>JAVFBZ010015497.1:0-11808 GCA_032466195.1 Katharina tunicata | reverse complement strand
ATTTCTGCGGACCAGTAATTTTCATGAGTCACTGGTCCGCAGGACCAGTACATTTCTAAGTGAAATTCTACCCCTGGATCATAGTGCTAAGAATGACAACATGACTATAAGCTTGAAGCATTCTGCCCTTAGCCAGAGGGCGCATATATATACAAGAAATCGATGTTATTACCAGTAACCCATCTGGTGATATATAGTTACTGTTCAGCTGATTTCTGCACCATGATAACAACTACTGACAAATAATCCTTTAATAAATCTGAAAATCCTTAACAGTTAATTTCTAGACACTTTAGTTCTTCAGTTGAGAGTTTGAATCATTGCTTGAAAACGGTCTTAGCATCCAGGCCGAAACGTTGCGCCAAAAATATACAAGAAGTTGAATATCCATAATATCTTATATTATTCTAATTTCTAGACAGTTTAAATTTAAGGATGAACACATTTCTTCATATGAAGGCAAAAAAAGTTAAAAGTCTCTTGCAAAGAAAAAAAATCATCATGTTTTGCTCAAACATATACATGTAACCGTGATATCAGAACAGAAATTGGATTGACAGCGTAACTGAATACATTCGATTTTAACCATGATGACTTGACAAGTTCTCTTTCCCTAGTAACATCTACAAACATGTACGTGTAAGTTTTATTTCTAGACAATTCTCGGTGCATAGAACATTATTAATTTGTACGTTTCTACTTAATATTATCGGATTTTCTTACATTTTGGCAAAAAGGGATATATTAAAAGTAACGTTAGGCTTAGCTTGTTTGTTTGTTTCATTGGCGTAAACTCTCGTACTCCAGAGTATTTCACCTATATGAAGACTAATTAATTTGCGTTGTCGGTGTATGGTGGAAAACCAAGAAGAAACCTTGTAAACATCCCGCGAACAGCCACCGAAAAACTTCCCTTATATACCTAAGGTTCACAAGGAGGATCGAACCTTTTCCGGGTACAGTGAAGGGGGCTTCGTAGTCCAAAGCTCAACCACGAAGACACGGTGCGGCCCTCTGTTAGGCTTAGCAAACCAGTCAGTGTAGTTGTAGGCCATGTGTAAAGAGCATTGATCAGTTTTGTGAGAAATCAAGGAACCGAGTGGTCCAGTGACGATATCCTTCTAAGAACAGTTAACAGGCAGAAATATTTACATGTATCCTTTATTCAATATATAGTTTTTAACCATCACGAGTTGACAAGTTCTGTCCCTAGTAACATGTGTTGTTATTTTTTCTAGACGGCTTTCTTACATTATTAATTTTTTTTAATTATCATATCATCGGACCCACTCACTGATTTACTTTTTTTTTTTAAGGCAAAAAGGGGATGCTAGAAGTAACATTTGCCAAGCAGCTAGAGTAATTGTACACCGAGTGTTAAGGACATTGACCAGTTTTGCGAGATATCAAGGAACCTAGGCTAGCGGCAGTCGTCAAATGACAGATCCCCTTGTTAGAACTGTTCATCGAGCAGAAGTATGATTAAAGTCGTAAATGTTAAAAGGCTGCAGTGCTATATAGCTTATTACCGAACAAGGAACTGATGTTGGTATAGATAATATGTATATTTTAGTCAAGAGTAATCACACTGGCACAGAGATATCGATCAATTAAAACCGATAAATCATCTCATGTTCTAGACTATGTTTTAATAAGTGTAATGGTGATGGCATAATAAAGAGTTTCTCTTATTCTATGTTACTCAAAACTGATCTGTGGAACTACTGGCTTATATAGCTTATAATTGAACCATATTAGTAATTTTCCGATTCTGAAACTAGGGTCCCTTGTTTTGTTGCATAAATAAAACATATTCCTTAAAATAAATGGGTTGCAAAAGTATGTGTTATATTTGGACATCATCTGGATTGAAGAGTACAATGTGGAAAGTTCTACATGCTATCAAACATTTCCCAAAAAAATATTTCAAAAAGCTTTTCACCAGGGCGTGTCATTGACAAATTTCTTAACACAGGCGTTGTTGTTGTAATATGAGCATGACCTGTCAGTCAGAAACTATGCCGACATTCATATATCATAAATTTTTTTTACATTGAACTCTCCAGAATGAAAAACCCAACAATAATAATAAAACTAATTAAGAATAAATATCTCAAAATGTAAATTAAACCCAGTAAATATTTAACTTGCGAAGGCAAAATGATCAAACTTTTAGCCGGTTGGCTTGTTACTTACTGTTGGTAATCTTATCCGTTTATGGTCCACTGGACTTCCGTAGTTTGCTCGATCGACTCAGTTGCACAAAAATTTGGATTGAAGAGCTCAAAAGTCCTGTAATAATTGGATTTACGCTCTCGTCATTTTCACATAAGTTTACCGACAACCTACGGATAATCTACCGCTTTCATTGGAATATTTACACTAGCTCACTGGTCCCATGAAACAGGGAAAGTTGACAACGAAGTTTAAGAATGTGTGAAAGTTACCCGTGAGAAATTCTCAAGTTCTGATAAACTCTCGTGGAATCTCGGGAGATCTCGCACACCACAACAATGGCGGCCATCATAGTACACGTGGTATTGTTTTTAGTTTGTTTACTAAAACAACCACAGTTTGTCCTACTTGGCGAAACAAAAGGCAACGAAATTTTGGAACTGAATGCACATTCCTTTGATCAACTGTTGCAAACAAATTCACACGTGGTCATACTTTTTTGTAAGTGCAATGTTTGTTTTCTTTTGCGTAAAAAAAAAATCAATTTTATTTGTACAAAATTGCTTATGCATACGTCATCACTTAAGCTGGCACACAGTAGATTATAGTATTGCATTTTTTCTTTTCGAATTCATTACTTAGTTTTGATTTAGAAATTCAAAAGATAATATTTTAAACTCACTGTTAATGTTTTAGAAAGAGATTAAAAAATATAAAATGTCCACAGAATGTCCACAGAATTCATGACCAACTCTAGCCAAATAAATCAGACCTAAAAATTCATCAATATGAAATATAAAGGTCTAACTTGTTAGCTATGGAATTAAAAAAATTGACAAATATTATCAGTTAACTCGACATAGCCTAATTTTGCCTTTTGCAAGTTGTGAGAGTGGTAAATGAAGACGGATATAGGCTCTGTATGGGGTTTCTTTTGCTTTTGATTTTGATTCTGTTATAGGGCTGTTCGGGACAATTGTCATGTTTTTAACTTCCCGTGTAATGTTATTTTTAAGTAAAAAAGGAGCATGTACCCTGAAGTTGAACTGGAAGAAATCTCCTGAAATCTTTTCATGACTTGACTTACATGTCCTAGCTATTTGGTTACAGGATTATACAGTGTAGGCCTACAGGGTATTGCTGCCTCTGTCAAATTACCATAATTTTCCAAGAAATCGAATGATTTATTTCTAAAAGGCAATTTTATAAACGAATTGCCCTCATTTTGTCTTTTGCATGGATAGAAAACTTGGTTATTTGCTTTACTTCAAATGGCAACAGACTGTACCCGGAATAGGTTCGATCCCCCTGTGGACCTTAGTTATATAAGGGAAGTTTTTCGGTGGCTGGGGAGTTCACAGGCTGGTTTTTACGAGGTGTCTTCCCGTTTTTCCATCAAACACCGGCAACGCAAATTATAAGATAAGTAAGTCATCATATATAGGTAAATACTCTTGAGTACGACGTTAAACACCAATCAAACAAACAAACAAACAATCATATGGCAACTGTCGGTAGTTGAGGATAGCTTCTTGTGCCCTGGTGCTCTTTGAACTATGGGTCATCGGTTTATTACGGCGTCGTGTTTCGGGTCCTGTCCCATTAGGTTCTTGTCTGTTCAGAGTGTTGTTGAGGGTGCATGATTTTCTTCTGACACCCATTGGGGTAGCCGTTTAAGTGAAATGACCGTAACTTAAGTATGTAGTAAAACCCCGTTCAATCAATCAATCAACTTACTTCACTCTATTGTTTTGTTGGAATACACGGCCTGCATATAACGGAAACAATATTGAGCACAGCGTTAATCACCAATCGATCAATCAAATTTTCAAACAGACCTTACTCTTAAAATGACATATCAACATGTTAAGGTTGTATGTTATTGCTTTCTCGTTGTTGGAATATCTGCAATGAAATGAGCAGATACATGACCATGGTGTCAAACACAAACCAATCATCCATGGATTGTTCTGATTCAATTGGCCCTACTCATTCGAGTCATTCCCGAAAACCTGCTCCCTGTATTCCAGCGGACACCTACCGTAGCTATGCTAAAATTACCTACGCTAAAACTACCTATATGCTAAAACTTAAATGTCTGCTTTTGAATTCAACATCAAACTGTTAATTTTTTATTATGTAATATTTGGTGATTTTTTTTTGTGGTCTAATTAAATCAAAATGTTTAAAACCACAAAGTTTGTAGAATTAACCCCAAATATTACAAATTGAAAAGAAACCCTGTAAGAGTGGAGTCCAGAGCACCAGCGAGTGGTTGGGTGGGAGCCTCTTGTGCCACCTTAGACTCTCTGAGCTAAGGAGCATCAGGAAGCTGATTTGTTGCAGTGACCTTTTCTTGTTTTGTTAATAAACAGTGGTGTCTAAACTGTAAACAGTTTTCTGTGTTGGCAGCGTCATGGTTTCCTCCACCTATTGGGCTGGCAAGTGTTCATATATGACCTTAAATATGTGTAAAACCCCAATCAATCGATCAATCAATCAAAACTTAGAGCATTACAAATTTTGACTTTATTCACTAAATTAATGTTTTACTCGATTGTATTAAAATGGAAGTTTCTAATCATCTGTGCTGGTGGATGGACAGTAGATTCTCTGAGCTCTCAGGTATTTAAAGCATTAGGAAGCTGGTACTGTTTTGAGTGGTTTCTTTCACCCATTGGGCTGACATGCTGTCTTATGTGTGAAATAACCTAAAGTATGTCGTAAAACCCCAATCGATCAATCAGTCCAAAAATTGTAATCATCTTTAATTTTCTACTTATGCTTTATTTCATTTCCAGATGAGGGCGAGTGTAATAATTGTTTTAACATTGTCTCTGAACTAGTCAAGGTGTATGTCCCAATTGTTACAGGTAGGATACTTTTTTTAATTTAATTAAATTCAAAGCCAGCCAAGGCATTAATTAATTGATTTTTTATTCATAATGGTAATTTAAGTCCTTGTGATAATTGCTAAGGGCAGCAGAGGGTGGTTGGGAGGGAATTCTTGTGCCGTGGTGCTCTCTGAGATAAGAAGCATCAGGAAGCCGATTTGTTGTGGTGTTCTGATTTTGTCCTGTAAATGTACCTTGGCTACTTCTGTATTGCCAGCGTTGTTTAGGGTGCTTTGGCCCCACTGATTGGGCTGGCACACCATCATATGAGTGAAAAAATGTTAAGTACGACGTAAAACCCCAAGCAAAGAAACATTTTTTTTTTGTAGTTTGGAAAAATTAACTCTTTGCACAGGTGCAACACTATTTTTGTCTCGTAAATTACTATACTGTCTGGAAACTGCAATTTCAATTTCAGGCAGCACAGAAAAATAAGTGATTAAAGGAATTTAATGGAGTAAAAAGATTAAGAATCAAATTACCACGGCTCATCCATATTTCCTATACTATAGCTCATTTTGAAAGAAAGAGTATTAATACATTAAAATAAACTCATTTGAAAGACTTTTATATGCCCGTTATTTGATGGGACTTATTCTGGTAAAGGGTTCTCCATCAGTATGTCCACTTTTTGGTATCAGGCTTTAGACATATACCCGGCTCTAGGTGGCTGGACCTGGTGTAAAAGATGGTCTCTGGCTGTTCCGTTGATTATCTTCGGTGACAGACCTTGTATGTACTGACTAGGCATTTTTAATATAGCTGCGAACGTTATAGCGAGACTGCTGAAGCTTGACCTGATTAATCGCCCTATGAAGAAATTTAAATACTTTCACGTGACTTGATTCTGTTGTTGCATTGGTAATTTTTGCCTCTTGTTATGCTAAATAGTTCAATTTTATTTCTTCATTTTCTTTGCTGTTACCTGCTTTATGTCGATTTTTATTGGCGCAGAATGCACTTGATGTCCTATAGGATACGCTTATCTACATGCGATGAAGTATTGCCTGCAGCGGCAAACATACCGCTTATTGGCTAAAGCTGATAATCGTAGGTGACGGACGGTACCGAAGATAGGCGAAATTGAACTAGAATGTCTATGAACGCCAACAAGTGGCTCAATCTAGTGGTTAAGACTAAACTTTTTTCCTTGGTATACTCGGTTATACCCAGGGTATATAATTCGACTTACATAAGTTCTCGTATCCATTTGCTTTTCCAGATTTAAAGGTTGGGAAGAGTAAAGATCGGTCTCTATCTCAAAGGTTTGGTTTAACAGAGTTTCCATGTATTTTATACCACAGAAAAGGAAGCCCTATACTTTATGATGGTAAGATAATTTGTAGTAATTTGTTTGTTATAAAATATCAATGATTCTGTTACACAATCGATCATCATTTATCATATACTCTGCAAATATGGTTGAACATTAGTGAAATTGCCTTAAGTACCATTTTCAAACCATTAAAGCAAACACGCAATCAAATAAGTCTTGCTGAATGGCCTTGGTGTTTAACCTGCAGCAAGTTGTAGGTGTCTATTACTGAAATGTTATGTTTCGTTTTTGAGAACGTGTTTTCTGGAAGAAATAAAAAGAAATTAAAAACAAGCTTACTTGTGTAAATAAGACTGTCTTTGATTTTTCAAAGTTTTAATATGGTAATGCAAAGTTAGGTGGAAAACAACTGAATGAACTGTCACATTGAGCAAAAAATATCTTCATTTAATTAATAAAATTTAATGCGATGTAAAGGATGATTAATCCATAAAGTTTATTTCTCGATTCCAACTATGTTATTTTTCAGGGGAGATAACTTCGGATGAACTATCAATATGGCTGGAGGCATCACAGGAAGTTTCCACACAAACGTTAGATTCGGATACATTCGAACATCTAACTCAAGCTGCGACTGGAGCTACAACTGGTGACTGGTTTGTGTGTTTGTAAGTCCGTCCAAATATTTTCATCATACTTAATTCTTTAGTTCAACCAAAGGATTTTTGGATCCAACAAAGAACCAATTTTCAAAGATTTTTGTTGTATATTTGGCTTAATAAAGTGTGTCTTAAATATTCTTCATTTTGATTTTTTTGACTACTGTTTTAAATCCAATAGGGCCGGAGCTAAAAGACTGACAGATAAGTCTACTGAAAGTTGAATAAATTTGTTACTATGTTCCTTTTTGGTCATTTTGCCCAAAAAGTCGGTCAAATACTTATATAGAATAAGAGAAGCTCCACTAAAAAAAGCCCTGAAAAGACAAGGAGCTGAAATAGCGCTGAATGTGGCATAAAACACAAATAAATCAAAAATAATTGTTTGAAGTATTGATTTCACCTGTTGTAAAATCTTGAACTAGTTAAGAATCTTGAGCAAGATTAAGGTCATGATTTTGTTATTGAATGATTTGAACTGTTGCATTTTATTTTTCAGCTACAGACCAAACTGTGACAATCTTCTCTCTATAGTGGATACCGTGGCTTTCAGGTAGGTCGATTATTAACAAGCCCGCCACATTGAACAAAATCTTAGCTGTCAGTTGTCCTTGGCAGCCAATTTCAAGGCTTTACGGAATATCTCTGTCATGTTTGATAACTTCTGCCACCCATGCACAAAATCTTACTGTGTGCATCAAATGAAAGCTAACGATGTAAACTGAGGTGCACGTACCAGCTCAAGAAGTTAAAGTCGCATGATCTAAATAGAGTTATTTTGTTACATGTCTATGGCACCCATTCTGTGGTTTAAGCTTAGCAGAGCGGAAAACCAAGGAACACTGTGTCACAAATGAAGTTTTCCTCATCTCCCTGGGCCTGCATGTTTTCATATGTCATAGGGTCAGTAAGTCGCATCACGTGATGCAACAGATTCATTCCAGTTCTGGGTACAAGCTACTTTTGTTTTAGTTAAAACATCACACAGGGAGATTACAATTGTCAAGTCCTATCACTGAACCAAAGCAAAAGAAAATACCATTCTGAAAGAGCTGTATTCCAAACATAGGGCCAGAGTTTTGCTGATGTACCCAGAAGTCAGGTAGAAGCGAACAAGACTTACATGGACTATTACAAACAAATACAACAACAACCTGGAAACAATTCTATACATAGAGATACTTTAGTTTGGAGGTCAAATTGGATTTGATCATTTCTGGTTCACCTGTCAAACAAAATGACATCGATGAAAAATTCAATTTCCCATGCCTAAATTTCTTCAATACTTGGAGTCATAGTAACTGAGTGTTATTAAATTTCCGAAAGCTTTGTGGAACAGGCCCCATGTGTTCTCATAGTTATTGATAAGCATCAGGAAGCGGATTTGTTGTGGGGCTCTAACTTGTCTTTGAAGTCTGAGTGAGTGGAATGAGTGAAATAACCTGAAGTACAACGTGAAACAAAACAAAGCAAAAAATAAATCAAATCATTTAAACTGAAAAATGTTGTCTTTGTTTTAATAGGATGAAGCAAAGAATGAACGTTGCTAAAGTTGATCTGACAAAAAGTCCTTCTTTGGGAGAGAGATTTAAAATTAATTCTTGCCTTACTGGTATCTTGTAAGTATATTATAAATAAATCTGTTTATTGTTTATAAATAAAATAAATAAGTAAAGGGATGCCTGGCGCTCTCTAAGTAAAGGGACACCTGGCGCTCTCTAAGTGAAGGGACACCTGGTGCTCTCTAAGTAAAAGGACACCTGGCGCTCTCTAAGTAAAGGGACACCTAGCGCTCTCTAAGTGAAGGGACACCTGGCGTGCTCTAAGTAAAAGGACACCTGGCGCTCTCTAAGTGCAAAACTCTTAATTCCTTTGGCCTGGCAGGCCGCGCCTTTGCTCCGTGGTTGATTGTATACTACGGAGCCCCCTTCACTGTACCAGGATGGGTTCGATCCATCCTGTGGACCTTACATAATTATATAAGGGAAGTTTTCCGGAACTCGCGGGGTGGTTTTTATGAGGTTTCTTCTTGGTTTTCCACCATACATCGGCAACACATCATATAGGTGAAATACTCTTGAGTACAACGTTAAACATCAATCAAACAAAACAAACCCATGGAATCTGCTAATTTTCAACTTTGTATTTTCAGATTTCGCCATGCAAAAATGTACAGATTTCCACAAGAAAAATTCACCATCAAAACATTGACATCTTTTCTCGAATCATGGTATAAAAACGTCCCCATGGAAAGGGTTGTACCCGAACCATCACCCTTGTAAGAATTTTTTTTTTTTGGGGTACCTCATCCTAACTAGAGTGTGATACATTTATCAGGAAAAAAATGGTTGGCCTTTAAATCACTGACCATTAATTTTAGTTTTTAACGCTGAATTAAAGAGTGTATTTTTGCTGGGAGCTTCGTATGCTATTCATGCTCTTCAAACTAACAAGCATCAGGAAGCCAATTTGTTGCCAGGACTGTTTTTGTCCTGTAAATGTCCTATGGTGTCGTTTAGGGCGGTTTCCACAATCGTTTGAATGAAATAATCTGAAGTACAGCATCAAACCACATTGAATTAAACTAAATGAGAGGTCCCTGTGAAAACGAATCCTGATTACAGACTTTAACAACAACAACCAGCTTAGCAACGGGATTTAATGAGAATAACGAAAGATTATACGAGATATGTTGCATGCAATTTGTAGTATACCACTTTTGTTGTATACTACAAATCGCATACAACTAAAGATGTTACTACAAATCGCATCGTGAGAACGCCCCTTTACGTGTTCGCATGAAACCAAGTGCGTCTAAGATTTGAAAGGTTGCCAAAATAACAGAAGAGGTCAGTTTGACTTTAAAAGACACTCATTCAGAGGTTCATAAAAGTCATTCTTCTACGATGAAGTAACCATCTCGCTAAGGGCATCATATTTTGAACTTATCTTCACATTGTCTTACCGAAGCATAGGAGGAACATTATATTTACAACAACAACAATATTTAACATTGTCTGCATGTGCCATTGTGGATTTTACCATGAAATACCTGTGAGCATGGCATTATATATCAATAAATATATAATGAACTTAACAACGAACAAGTCTGTCTTTGTTTTTGAACTTTTTGGCTGGGAAAAAAATTACCCTGCTCTTATTTGACCTCAGCAACCACATGGTTTCATTTAAATTCTCTTTAATCAAAACCCTCTGGCTAGGGGCAGTATGTTTCCAGATTATATCCGTGCTGTCATACTTAGTCATGGAGGAACCGTATCTTTCCAACAGCAATAACACTGAAGTGGCTACATATTTTATGGTTGTGTTAAGAGTCACTGTCTACTGTTGAAATACCCTTGAAAACTGCGTTAAGCACCAATCAATCAGTCAATCTATAATCAAAAGTTTATTATTCTACTTGTTTTATTGCAGTGATGTGTTGGTGGAAAAAATAGTTGAACAATTAAAGGTAGGGCTTGTTTTGTCACTACAGGAGCTTCCTGTGCCCTGGTGCACTCTGAGGTGTATAGAGGCATCAGGAAGCCAATTTATTGTAGCTACCTATAATTGTTCTGTGATGTCTGTTCTTGGTCGCCAGTCGCACCTTCTGGGGTCAGGAGTGAAATAACCTTAAGTAAGACCTAAAACCCCAACCAAACAAACAAATTCACAAGTAAAAATTAGCTGGCTGTAATCCAGATCAGATTCATGTGTGTGTTTACACTAGCAAGAGAAATCTGAACCAAAATCAACCTGATAAACATTGTCCACCTTGTTTTGACCCAGTAATTTGGACAGGTAAAAATAATCTGTATCAGTTTAGTTCACATTTTTTGTCCATAGAAACACTACACATCGAATGCTGGTCTAAAATAGTTCACCTAAAAATGGAGTTCTTAAAATGCTTTGCGTCAAGGCTCCCTTGAACTAGCGGGCATGGCAACAACATTTCCACAATAATTACTGTCAACATTGCTGCGTAACCCCCAAATTGATCCAATTTTGATTCGGACCATTTTAATTCTCCATCGTGTATCATGAATTTTGTTTTGAACAATTTTAAATCATTTTACTTTTTTATTCTTTCAGATCTTTGAATTTTAACTATTTCTTTAATTGTTTGTTTCCAGATCTATTTGCAAGGACCTCAACGAGTACCGATATTAATCGGTTTATCCTGCACAGGGATTTTGACCATTGTACTACTGTGGTGCTGTTGCTGCTCCAAAAAAGGTCCCTCCCCACGATTGAAGACGGATTAATTTTTTTTTTTTTGTCTTTCAAATTTGATTAATATTTATAATATATATTGAATGTGACTATTCTGGAGATTATACTATTTAATTAAAATAACTGCATTAAATGAAACATAATAAATTTTTAATTTCATTATTATTGTGTGATTAAGATTAAGTGTGAAAAATCTGCAAGAGTAATCTACATAACAGCCCTTGGCAGACTGAGCAGATATAAACAGAAATTACAGCTATGCAATTAATTGGTTGCGTCCAAACTTTTAAGCACCAATTACTAATTCAGGTTATCGAATCAAGTAGTTAGCACACATCTGATTGGTTGGATGTAATTGTAACAGGGAGAGTTAATTAAAAGCTAGATCGCTTTAATCACAGATGGTGCCTGGTAATAGACGCTTGATCCGCCAATGGTTGTAATGCAGAGTAGCTCGGAATGCAACTATTGGTTGGCAAAGGTTAGGTAAGCCCCTTCACCTCAGCTAAGTATGGCGAAGGTTAGGTAAGCCCCTTCACCTCAGCTAAGTATGGCGAAGGTTAGGTAAGCC
>JAVFBZ010015464.1:0-11808 GCA_032466195.1 Katharina tunicata | reverse complement strand
TACATGGACATACATTTACTACATTTATATAATTGGTTTCATTGTAAGGTAGTCAATCAATCAGAATGTGATACATGAATAAAGTGTTGTCTTTGTCCAAGTTGATTCATTGTGCCCACCTGTGAAATCTGACACCTGCTCAGTAGTAACTCACCTGAGAAGTGGTGTGTATTGACAAGTTGTAGTTGTATTAAAGTAGGCGTTGTCAGCTGTACTCGTTCACTAATATCGCTGACAGGTACGCATGTTTTCTTTGTGCTGGATTCAAACCTTGGATACCAATATTTAAAGCAAGTTTGGTATCGTCAAGCTCAGGTAACTTATTGTCATGTTTATCCTCAGAACAACCTTTCTATTTCTTAGTTTGGTGATAGGAATCTAACGAATAAGAAACTTATACACCCTGTTATCTCCCACAATTTTTAGGGAAAATATTATAAAAGCTTGCCATAAATATCGTTTGTAAAATTCTACTGTGCATTTTATTTGGTGAGGATACAAGTTTGGCACACTCAGCTTATGCCATGAAAAACGCTATTCACATCATGGATGCTGAATTACAGGCTCTCTTCATATGGTGTGCTGTCAGTCGGCTGTCCATACATATTTGCAAAAGAAGATATACATGTATGATAATACCTCTAAATAAGAAAAACCTGACACGACCCTCTGAACAATGCCTAGGTATAATCACAGGCTTGTTCAGTGAATGTTGTTTTTATCCCAATAACAACAAGAAATTTACTCCTTTTAGGCCTATCTGAATATTTACTTCAAGTTTTTCATTAATATCTGGGTACATTATTAGATAGTTATTTAACTGGTGGGTTCGAAGAGAAAACTAGGCCATGTCTACAGTGGGCAATATAACCAGAATACTGGAATGAGGAAGTTTTTACAAGGTGTCTTCTTGGTTTTATATGGGTAACGCAAAGTTGTCATATAGGTGAAATACCCTTGAGTGTGACTTTAAACACCAATCAAACAAATCTAATTTGCATCATAAAGAGACTAAGTGCTATAGCACATTTGAGTAGCTGTGATTATTGACAGTCTAAAGAGGCGTGATGTTTGTTGGCGTCAACAATGGCTTTAAAGCTGTCAGTATGTTTTGCCCGGTGGTTGTTTATGGGCCGTGTGGTGTTGTGATTGGACTAGAGTACTGTACCTGCTTTGACAGAGACCCACCAGCTGGCCACCCTTTATTTGTTACTGCTGGGGCTGTCAGTATGTCACTCAATACTGTCTCTTAACAGCTGGGCAGAGGCTTAGGGATTGATTAACACCAGGCATTACCACTCCTGATTTAAGATGTCCACACGTTTTTAGAGGTTCTTCATTATTCAGAACAGTTCTACACTCTTGGTGTAATCATGTATGTACATAGTATTCACTATATATTATTATGCCATTATCAGTTGATCACAGAAACTGTACATACAGAAAAGTCATTTTGGTATACTATAGTTGATACATTTTGGCTTGTTTAATGCTACCATAAGGTAAGGACATATACTCTGAACAAGGAAGTTATTCTGGTATACATGTACAATCTAGTTTGGACACATTTTTGCTCAGCTGGTATAATGTGTATGTGTGCTAGAAGACTGAATGATTACGGTAATTAGTAGAGTCAATATTGTAATGGATAGCAGCAGCTTTAATAATGCTTAAAGGTTTCATTGGAATATGTAGTTAATAAATATCTGGCATTCATCAGAGTTATGTACCGGTAATTCTGTGGGTGGAGTAATTAATTGACATACACAGCCCAGCATGGTACCTAATGCCATGAGTATTAGATTAAAATATAAGACAATAAATACCCTGATTGTTGTGAGCCCCTGTGTCAGATGAGAGGGTGGGCAAGGGGCTTACTTCTCTGGCCTTCAGGGACCACCATCTCAGATTGGTCAGTACTATCTGTCATTACCCATTAAATTGTAAACATTATGTGGGTAAAGTTATTAATTAATTTGATTAAGTCAGACATGTTTCTCATTTTGATCAGCTTATATCTGGACCAGAGCAATCAGCTGACTATTGAACCTTTACAGTGGTGTTAATTTACTGTTTATGTGGTTGCGAACAGAACAAGCAAAATGCAAAAACCAAATCAACATATATTTAAATAAAATAATAAAAACAGGCAAATTCAGTAATAATTTAATACTCTTCCTGTGCTTATTAGTACTGATTGATCTGTGTTGAAAGTTTAGTCTGGTTAAAACAAAATACAGAAAGAAGAACAAATTTCTAGTAACTTAATTTGTTTTTTGCATCTTTCTTTCAATCTAAATATAGCTGCTTTTATGCGTCCGAGTTTCAACAAGAAAACCCTTACCAATATGATCATAGCTACTTCATGTACATTTTGGTGGCAGATCTATTTTTTACATTAAAGAGATATCTTTGTTGAAAAATTCACTTATATATTTAATTCGTAGTTTTTTAATAAAAGGCATTGAGTAAATCCCACCAGTCTAAATGACATTTCCATGACATCTCTAATTTCCCCCATCTTTCAATTTTTTTTTTTCAAAAGTGCTTGAATTTATTTTATCTTTGTATAAATTGCTATTCTTTCTATTTCTTTGTTTGTCTTCTTTTTTTTTTTTTGCTTATCATTTTTCGAATCCACTTATTTGGTTGAAGTAAAACACAGTTTATGATAAAAATGATCAGTAGCGCATGTTATGTTGGCCAATTAGGAACTGGATATGTGCTTTTCAGTTTTGTCTTACCAGAAAAAAAAATCACTGTTTAGCCTTTTGTTACCCTTAAAAGACAGGTGAACTGTTTTACTTTACTAATAATTACAATGCATGAACAAAAAAGAATTAAAAGATACAGGATACTTGATTTCATATAAGATACAGGATATTGGTTTTCAATACAGCACTTAGATAATTCCAAATCCCTGTTTAAATCTCAACTAAAATCGTTTTTTTATTATTCAGAATCTCTGATTGACATTAATTTTGCAGCATATTGGTTGTTTGATTCTTCCAGGTAATATAATAATCACCATTTATTGTAACTTTATTAAAATTGAATTACATCTGGAACTGTCAAACAAACTTTCACTTTTCACGTCATCATAATTATATCCTTATATCATACTGGATAGAACAAGCTTCAATGTGCTTTATTCACTGATTTTATAGCCATTACATTGTTATCTCTGCTTCCATAGGAGGAAATACCGGCCACACTTCAGATATTTTAAGAATACATTACAATGATATAACAAGGTGTGAGACGTCTTATCCAATATTTTCTCATATGAGTTGTACTGATATTGTATTGATATGCACTGGAATATGATACATGGTGTAACTGTAGAGATTCTGTGTTTGCAACAGGAGTTTATTTTGTTACTCAGTACTAGAATAGACAGTAATATTGGAGATATGGGTGGCTGGATATCACATATCAGAGTTAATATAAATATTTAGCCCAGACTGCCAGCCCTCTTCAGTTAACACTTAAGGCTAGCCAAGTGTTACAGTATGTGTGTTTGATTAGTATTTAATATCAAAAGTTAAGATTAGAATAGGCAGCTCTCAATTATGTTGCAGCCATCTGATACATGTAAGTAACTCTTGTAAGATTTGACTACATCAAAGGCGACCATTGTAGACCGGCTTTAGTGCATGCTTACATTAGGATAAGAGTCTCATGATTCTCCCAACTAAGGTTTGTTGGTTATAAGTGAGGGAAAATCATTTGTTCATTTTGTTGTGGAGTTATCAATTTAAATTCTATGTAAGTAGAATGATGGTGAAGTTAAAATTATGATTTGTTTTTGTGCCTTTCACATGCTTGTTGAATTAGCTGTTGACTAGAAAGCTCCTACACTGTATATGTTGTATTATGATGCTGTGCTTTATCAGCAACTGGTAAGTTTGTTTTGGTACTAGGCATAATGTGGTATACCATTTCAGTTATGCTGTAGGGGAGCTACTTACATGTATTCCCTCCTTATTCTGCACA
Organism: Katharina tunicata; assembly: GCA_032466195.1. Classification (NCBI taxonomy): domain Eukaryota; kingdom Metazoa; phylum Mollusca; class Polyplacophora; order Chitonida; family Mopaliidae; genus Katharina; species Katharina tunicata. Next base: position 7,812 of record JAVFBZ010015464.1, on the reverse strand, counting down.
TCTGGCTGCCTTATTCCTCTCCCCCCCATATCTAGTTAATGAAGACCCCACCCCCTGAGGGACAGAGATAGCAGCATCCCTCTCAATTTGTACTTGTGGGTTGTGTGTATTAGTCAGTCCTGTATCTTCACTCTGTTTAACATAGTGCTGTTAATAGGGGGCTCATAAACCGACAGACTCTGGCAGAACCAAAATACTACCACAGTTTAATAGCGGAGCCATGTGGGTGGGCTCTACTCTCCTGTTTATTTGGTGTCTATATGGAAAACTCAAATACTACATAGCTGATGGTATTTCCAGGCTCAATATGTTTAAGTGTGGCATCAGCCTTCCCCAGCTTCTGGTTGATATGCTGGAGGACTAAGTTCCTGATTTGTAGAAAAATACTGTCATTTGTACTATGTAGAAAGTTACATGGTGTAACACTGAGAGAAAGAGAGCACTCTCCAACATACAGTTGTACATGTACATATTTCCTAGAATAACTTTAGATTTGATGGATGACCTCTGATTCATATCCGGCGCAACATTTTTAGTTAGATGCTTAGACTGTTTTCCAGCAATTTGCCTTCGGGGAAGCAAATCAAAAGTTGTCATCCATAAAATCTGAAGTTATTCTACTTGTCTCAGCTTCCTTATACCTAAGAAAGAAGATAGATATTTCTGGTAAACTCCTGATTAAGCTTGTGAATGGAATCACAAGTTTTCTCATGTAAATAAATATTCTTTCCAAGACAGTATAACTTGAGATTGGCTATGTAGTAGGTAACTAATCATATAAACAGCCTAAATCTCCTGGATTTACAGATTGACTTATTATGTGCATGTACAGTCTGACATTTTTAAGTAGGTAATGTACAACAAACAACCGCAAAGAACTTAATTGATGTGTAACTTTTCTCTGACAGGATTACTGAAGGGGTCTCAGCCAGGAGGTTCTCGCAATGTTGTCTCTCAAATCTACCAGAATGTTCTGATTCGTCGACCAAAGTCTCGCCATAAACGTCTCTCTGCTCCGTCAGCCATTGTCACCTTTGACCCCCTGATGGAGCGAGAGGATGAGATTAATGCGGAGAAGTTTATGGAAGCTATTGATCAGGCAATAGCGGAGGGTGCTGCGACAGGGGAGACAATCCCACCTGTGGAGGAGGCCAACTTTGATGACAGTGAGGAGTGGGCCAAGGTATGTGTCTTCATAAATTTTAGACCAGACTTTAAGGCGTCATAATGTAGCTAGAAGCTTTGACCTTGTATAAGAGAAACTTCCAGAAGTCTATGTTAGTTTCAAGCCTGTGCCCTCAGAGACCTGGAACCTCTGTGATAAAGTATTGCACTAGAATCTGTGATATTTTTCTTTGTAAAGATGAACTTATTTTATAGCACAATAGTTTCTTGTCAGTTGACGTTTATTGAAAAGTCTCTCTTTGTTAGTCTTCATCGGTCGGGCACAGCGTTTTCTGAACAAGTATTTGTGCTATCCATAAATATGATTGTATTTTGTATTCGATGCCATATGTTAAATAATGTAAAAATTAACTTCCAATTTGTGCAATGAAAGCAATTATGAATTCAAACTTTATTCTCATAAGGGGGGATGTACATGTAGTGGGTTTTCAGGGCTCAGTTTTCCTCTGGGTATCGTAATAAAGCTGGCCAATGATCTGTAATTGGAACATATAGTTCTGATTGTCTTACAGTGGAAAATAAATAATAATAAAAATATTTATTGTTACCTGCATGAATATGTTATGACCATGAAACTCCTGTACAATAAACATAACTAATACTTGTATTCTAATCTTGTTTGTGGACATTTCTTTTTATTTGGTATTTTATATATTTTTGTCTACTCCTCGTCTCCATGTACAAAGGACTAGACATCATTTTTGGACCTCTATTGACTTGGTTAATGAATTATATAGTTTTGTCAAGAGTAATCATACTGGCACAGGGATTTCAACTAATATACATATATATCGGCTTTAATTAGTCGATATCCCTGTATCAGTGTGATAACTCTTTACCAAAATATATATATCTGTATGTATGCCCAAGTTACAAAAAAGAAGGTGTTAGAAGATTACTGTATATTTTTTAAAATAAGCAAAAGAAGAAGGAACAAAAAACTAATATAGACCTGTATAAGGATTTGTCCTAACCCTCTTGTATCATATGTACATATTTATCTGTCCGAATCCTGAGTATCATTGAAATTATTGGTTGTACCTGCTGTGTTTTACCTGAATGCTTCTCGTTAACTGTCCATCTTAAATACTTTACCAGATTTCAGCCATCGTTAGCAGTTATGGCGGACGTCTCAGCATGGCCAATAGAGATTCTCTGTTTTTTGAGAAACAAATGGAGCAGATATTCTCCTTAGCAGGTAGCTTAACAGCTTTTTGAACACCTCTGCGGGAAGAGTTTGAAAAACCTGTTCTACTCATCTTAGCATGGCCTGTTGCAATAATAATGGCATTTCTAAATACTAATCTATTTCTTTCTTCTTGCATGGGCAGGTTATTGTAAACCATATTCTTCAATGTGTGGTAGAACTTGTAACTAACATGCCAAGTCAGCCTATTTTCAGGGTCCGCTTAGAAAAACGGTTTCCATCTGTTCAGTGCAAGTCAGTGGAGAAATAACTTCTACGCTAAGCCTTTAGAGTGAGGTTACAAATTAGATTTAACTTGGACAATCCCACATACATGTTAGGCTCTCCATCAATGGGTTGCATAAAACCAATAATTTTGCATGCAAAACCTAACGATGACAACATTCAGAACTCACCATGACTGTTTGAAGTGTGCTAAATGTAGGCCACTGCAAGTACTGTTTGTTTATTTTAGACAAAGCATTATGGATAAGGAGATTAACCTTTTTTTTTTATCAAATTGTACGTATGTCAAACAAGAGTTGGATAATTATCCTTCTAATGATGATTTGCATGTTGCATACCATTGTAATATTAAGTTATGTATTTTTATTACAATTTACCTGCATTTGAGTGAAGACAATTTTCCCTACGTTTTTGCTATGACGACACAAACTAAAGCCTGCATCATAAATCAATACATTTTTGCATCTTGAGATTAATATACATGAAAGTTAAAACAATTTCTTTTTTTCCCAGTTCATTATAACAGGAAAGTTTCAAAGTATATAAGTACTAACGGTCTCACTAAAAGCCGACTGCTAAGACGGGTACTAGTTTGGGTTTACTTGATACCCTGATGGGTTTTTCTCTTGATGCCCTGATGGGTTTTTCTCTTGATGCCCTGATGGGTTTTTCTCTTACACACAGGTACACGCAGCACTGGTGGGGCCTCTGTCCATGTCACGAGTGTGGACCAGTCAACTGTTGTTATTTCGAGAGATTGACAGATTACCTGGTAACCGTTGTCGTTAGCATGTACTCCTGTCTGATCACTCATATACACACCTGTTAAATAATGTGATTTACTCACAGAAATATACCAATTTTGTCTGATCACTATTAACCTTATAATTTTGCAAATGACTGTTTTCTACATAATCATTGACTGAACAGCAATAAAATGGGATTCATTTTTTTTTTTGCATTTTGTGTTTTTTGCTTCCTCATACATGCAACAAGAACATACTGTTATTGCATTGTTATGATTTTGAACCTGAAATGGCTGAAATTGCATCAATGTCTGAATGATGTATGTACAAATTGACTAATCCTGTCCATTTTGTATTTACTTTTCAGAGGAGTTGGTTATCTCCCTTTGTTTGTAGTTATGCCCCCTGGTTATGGTCTTGTCTGCTTATTATCAGAAATACTTGTTTCAAAAAAAAAGAAATATTATTTACTTCTTTTAGACGAACTTTCAGGAAAACTTTTTAACATTCTTTCATGTTCTTCTTTTGGCTTGAAGATACAGAAATTTCTTTGATACACTTTGTGACGCTGTGTTCTGGTTTATTTTAAAGTAAATAAATAAATGTTACATGATAAGTTCTTTCGAAATTTATTGCAAGATGAATTCATGATAACAAAGCACCAATATCAACTAGTAATGTACCGGTAATAGGAAATATTTGAATTATAAGAATTAAATTGAGATGAGTGTTTCTGAGCCGTTCTCTCTGCCTAACCCGACTAACCCTAACCTGTATGTGCTACATAGTTCTCACGATAGTGAATGCTGGTTACTGACCTGTCTGCCCTCTGCTCACTCTTTTCTCACTAGATCGCTGCTATCATGGCTTCATTTGGGGCAGGTATTGCCAGGGAGTCCGTCTTTATTCGGGATTATGAGGATGATTTCGCTACTTTACTGGGAGGTATTCAAAGTAGACACAGTGCTATTTTAGATGGTAACAAATCATTCTTCATTTCATTCAATAGATTAGTTCATGTAGTCCTTTATATACCCGGTAACTAAAGATTGATGCCCACTTAAATAAGACCATCCATAAGTCCACTCTAGCTGTAGGCCACCCTAACCTTTGGTGGTGCATCCATATAAACAGGCATTAAGTGTACCAGACACATCATAAAGATTGCGGACATGTCACGCGTTGAAACGCCAGTTACTAGGTCACGCATTAAAACACAAATTACTAGGTCACACATTAAAACACAAATTACTATGTCACACATTAAAACACCAATTACTAGGTCACGCATTAGAACACCAATTACTAGGTCACGCATTAGAACACCAATTACTAGGTCACACATTAAACACAAATTACTAGGTCACGCATTAGAACACCAACTACTAGGTTACACATTAAAACACCAATTACTAGGTCAAACATAAGAACACCAATTACTAAATGTAGGTCACACATTAAAACACCAATTACTAGGTCACACATTAGAACACCAATTACTAGGTCACACATTAGAGGCTCAGTGGTTAGCGTGTCTGACTGCAGATCCTCCTTTGATGTATCGCAAGGGTTCGAGTCTCCCAGTAGACCTGAGGTATGTGAGGGAGTCACACGAGGTGACTTTGGCAATCGCGGAGGTGGTTTTTACGAGGTTTCCTCCCAGTTTTCCGCCGTATTGAGTAGAGCAGATTAAGAAGTGGAGAATCCGTCGTCATATAAATGAAATACCTTTGAGTACGACGTTAAACACCTATCAAACAAACAAACAAACTAGGTCGCACATTAAAACACCAAATACTAGGTCGAACATTATAACACCAATTACTAGGTCACACATTAGAACAACAATTACATGTACTAGGTCGCACATTAGAACACCAATTACTAGGTCACACATTAGAACACCAATTACTAGGCAGCACATTAAAACACCATTTACTAGGTCACACATTGAAACAAACAGACAGACTAGGTCACACATTAAAACACCAATTACTAGGTCACGCATTAAAACACCAATTACTACGTCACACATTAGAACACCAATTACATGTACTAGGTCGCACATTAAAACACCAATTACTAGGCAGCACATTAAAACACCATTTACTAGATCACACATTGAAAGAAACAGACAAACTAGGTCGCACATTAAAACACCAATTACTAGGTCACGCATTAAAACACCAATTACTAGGTTGCACATTAAAACACCATTTACTAGGTCACACATTGAAACAAACAGACAAACTAGGTCACGCATTATAACACCAATTACTAGGTCATGCATTAGAACACCAATTACTAGGTAACACATAATTACTAGGTCACACATTAAACCACCAATTACTAGGTCACGCATTAGAACACCAATTACTAGGCCACGCATTAGAACACCAATTACTAGGCCACGCATTAGAACACCAATTACTAGGTCATGCATTAGAACACCAATTACTAGGTCACACATAAGAACACCAATTACTAGGTCACACAGAACACCTAGTAGAACACCAATTACTAGGTCACACATTATAACACCAATTACTAGGTCACACATTATAACACCAATTACTAGGTCACACAGAAGAACACAAATTACTAGGTCACACATTAGAACACAAATTACTAGGTCACACAGAAGAACACAAATTACTAAGTCACACAGTAGAACACCAATTACTAGGTCACACATTAGAACACCAATTACTTAGTCACTCATTAGAACACAAGAACAGAAGTCCCCTTCATGTTCTACATTCAAATCACACTCATTCCAGTGGAGCAGATCATACAATCCTCCTATTTACAACAGGTGGTTGGTAGGAGCTTCAGGATGCCCTGGTTTTCTTTAATACTACCTTTTAAAACTTACACTTCATCCGTCATCACATCATTAATATTGACTAGATTTGCTTTTAGTGAGATTGACCAGGTTTTTTGGATAACACGTTGGATTTCTTAACAATTGATTATAGTATGCTTTGTATTAATTAATTTTAAAACATCAACAGGTCTGTAAATAATCGTCAAATAGTAGATTATAGAATTACATTTATCCCTTTTTCTTTTAACTAAATTGTTACTTAAAGCAAAGAAATTTTAAACTTAAGCTTTTTTTGTTTTTTTTTACTCAGCAAAAATTGTTTGAATTATATCTGTTATGATATCATATGCCCTATGTGTTATGATATCATATGCCCTATGTGTTATGCTAGCATATGTCCTATGTGTTATGATATCATATGCCCTATGTGTTATGATAACATATGCCCTATGTGTTATGATATCATATGCCCTATGTGTTATGATATCATATGCCTATGTGTTATGCTAGCATATGTCCTATGTGTGATTATATCATATGCTGTATGTGTTATGATATCATATGTTGTATGTGTTAAAATATCATATGCTGTATGTGTTATATCATGCTGTATGTGTTATGATATCATATGCTGTATGTGTTATGATATCATATGCTGTATGTGTTATATCATATGCTGTATGTGTTATATTATATGCTCTATGTGTTATGATACCATATGCTGTATGTGTTATGATATCATATGCTGTATGTGTTATGATACCATATGCTGTATGTGTTATGATACCATATGCTGTATGTGTTATGATATCATATGCTGTATGTGTTATGATATCATATGCTGTATGTGTTATGATATCATATGCTGTATGTGTTATGATATCATATGTTGTATGTGTTATACCATATGCTGTATGTGTTATGATATCATATGCTGTATGTGTTATATCATATGCTCTATGTGTTATGATACCATATGCTCTATGTGTTATGATATCATTTGTTGTATGTGTTGATTAATATTTCTTACTTCCACCTTATAGAAACAGGAAAAATAGTGAGTGTAGGAGATTGGCTAGAAGGTCTAGGACTGGCTCAGTATGAAAATACACTCATTGCTCATGGATTTGATGATCTTGATTTCTTAGTAAGTTAATTAGCAATAAAAATCAGCCTTCCTTTTGACTTTGTGCAATCCAAACACTGCCAATGGAGTTGTCATATAAGTGAAAACTTTGAGAACAAATTTATCTTCTATCAAAATAAAGGGTCATATATCTTTAGAAGGGTTCTAATGTGATTTCAGGCTTAACAAGGTTTCTTTGTAGTGCCCTTCTTTGTTCAAGTGACTACAAAACTAATCTCATTAAGTTAGCAAATATTTAATTTCAAAGGAGTTGTGATCTTCTTTTATACAAACTATTCTTAGCGGTATATATTAACTATTATCACCATTCAGAGAAAATTCTAGGCTCCTGATTGGTCCATGCAAGGGACGTACAGCACCGTGTTTACCATACACATGGGGAATATTTTGCACAGGCAAGGTATATTTTGCATATACCCACGGAGTCAGGGCGTCGCGTGCGTTTACCTAACAACCCGGGGCCGAGGTTATAAAA
>JAVFBZ010015453.1:0-11809 GCA_032466195.1 Katharina tunicata | reverse complement strand
CTCTGCTTTCATTTTTCAGAGTACCGTACTTGGGAAAATGCCTACTTCTCGGCTATTATTATACCTACAGTAATGATTTTTTGCACATTTCATCTCAACATATAGAACTAAAAAATAGTCTTTCAAATTTTTAATATCTTTTTTTTTTTAGAGTATCCTTAACTGTCTCATGTAATTCAATCATTTCGTGTTTATTGCACGACTTCGACAACATTGTATAAAGTATGGCAGACAATGTAGAAGCAGAAATGCTGAATAATAAAGGCAATCAGTTATATATATTTTTTTTTATAAATGTAGAGAAAGAAAATTTTGCTTGTCTCCACCTATAACTCAAAAACTACAAAACAAATTTATGGATAATTTCTAGATAAAATAAAACGACACCATTCCAATGTCAGTGCATACCGTACGTCACAGCCTTAATACCTGGATACAAATTTGTTGGTTCTACCGTGAGCCTCAAACGGTTAGAGCGCTGGCCCTGCTAACCACAGAGTCCCGAGTTCGAATCCCGGTGGAGTGCCTGGCAAGCAACATTTCAGTCCTTTCTCTACATTTATACAAAAATATATTTGTATGTATTCATATGCAACACAGCGACTGCTACTGGGAAAGAGGGCATATTGCATGGTAGTGCCAGAAGTAACTCTACTATGATGAATAATTGTTTACATTTTATTGAACGGTTTTGGACGAATTTTGTTGGAATTTTATATCTTTATACACGAGATGACTACCGATTTTGGGCTCAAATGGAAGATGACACAAATCTCGACAGACGGTAGGTGTTTATTCAGTTGCAAAGGCCATTTTTTTTTTCTAAAAGGGCTACGAACTGTATCCCGTTCGTAGACGCTGGTAGAGACGCCATTTACCTAAGAGTCTTACACTGTCACTCTCCGTTCAAGAAAATGTACAAAATTATTAAATATCATAGGAGAGTTACTTCTGGCACTAATTGCATGGGTATCTTTGGCGGCCTTTCTATGGTCATAATTTCTCTGCTGTGAAGCATTCTTGTATGTTCAGTCGAACAAACAAAATGACAAACATAGCCAAATACCATGACGCTATTTCATAAAACAGAACGTATTATGAATTTACTTATATTTAATTAGATATTTTGAATATGTTCTGTACGTATGTACTGTATCATATTTATATTCGCTCTATGGATATATCAATATGACTCGTCTAGTAGAACACATGACAAAAAAGAAAACGATATGCAAGGAAATTTTGTTGAGGAAAAGTTTGAATCTGGGAGCTTTACAAAAAAATATATAACCATCAAAAGTATAGGCGAGTTAATATATAATCATATTGTCCAGTTTACTTTGTCATTGGCCTAGTTTATCAATATTGGCTTATTTGGTAGTTTATAAATGTTGGTCCTGTTTCCATTTAGACAGTTTTTGTGATACAAGTTAGTAAGTACATTTGTCATCCATGAATAAGGTTTTCCATATTGGCTCTTCTATAGGTCCTCGTTGAGCCATATTAGCCCTCGGCCTGCTGACCCCTGACAATTAGTATTGCAGACCTTGGACCTGTAACAGACAATATGGGAAAACCTGATTAAAAACACAATTTTATTGAAGGCAAATAACAGAGATACATCTGTAACTAATTGATAAGCCTCCCAGTCTATTTTGCAAGGCTATGTTACAAGTGTGTCTTTCAATGTCATATCTGATTCCACTTCGATCCCATCTTCCCTAGCCAAGAGTTTAATTCCGAGGTACTCTACATTCTACATCACAAGAGTAGATCGAAATAAACCCTTAGTTAGCAAAGATGTCATGAACCATGTTGTTTTTTTTGTATTTTTTTTCCAACTACTGTGCCATGCTTTATTGAAGTACCGTACAGTTGACAATTAAACATCAAATACCATTTTCAAAGGAACAGCTGAAATACTACCGGTAATAGCCTAAAAGGTAAGACATTATTATCTTCTGTAAGAGGCGTATAGAAGTCGAGACACTTAATAGAATAACCTAAGATATTATGGATATTCAACTTCTGATATATTTTGGGCGCAATTAACGTTTCGGTCGAGATGCTAAGACCGTTTTCAAGCAAATAAAAAAAGCAATGTCCGTTTTCATTGCTTGGAAACGGTCTTAGCATCTAGGCCGAAACATGCTGCCAGAAGTAACTCTCCTCTGATATTATCATAGGAGAGTTACTTCTGGCACTAGGGTGAACTGTTGCGCCAAAAATATACCCGAAGTTGCATTTTCATAATATCTTTTGTTATTCTGAGACATTAGTCTGAGTGAAATAAGCTGCAAATTTCTAAATAATATCACTTTGTATTCTTAAAATTATTGTGTGTCCCGGGGACACTTATTAGGTTTGGTGCCCCCAAAGGAAATCAGCTGTTTTAACATTATCGCTTCTCGTTTTTGGGGTAGCAAGCAGACAGTAGGCCTAAATTTAAGCAAACTTTACAGCATTCATAGATTTTCCGCTGCTTAAAAAATGTTACCATAATCAGTATAATGCACAGGTTTTTCTTTTTACGTGTAACAGGTTCTCTATCCTTAATTGTCTAGCGTATTAAGACACGGATCCACCCCCTGTGCCCTGTGCTCTCTGATGCCGACTTGTTGCGGTGTCCTGTTTTGCCAATGTTACATGTACTTGTAAATGTTTTGTTGTGTCTTGCATGTTGCCAGCGTCATTTAAGGTGCCGTGGTCTCCTTCACCGATTGGGCTGGCATGCCGTGTTATAAGTGAACCTTGAGTACAGCGTAAAACCCCAATCAAACAAACTCATTCACACCCGCTCGTGAGACTGTAGGACAACAGCAAAGTTCAAAGCGATAATTTCAAATTTAAAAAAACATTTCAATTTCATTCTTTGATTGGATGCACCCTGAAATGGACTCCTGCAGCTGTCACCCCCTCTGCATGCCACTGACAGGTCAGCCCTCCAACCACCCATCTGAATTTATTGTAAAGGAACATTAATTGATTGGTGTCTAACACCATTTTTTACTCTTTTTTTATTTATAGTTTATATTTGTACAGATAACTTTTATATTTACATTTAAAATAATTTATAAAAAGTATTTATGTATGCTCCATTTTACTGTATATAGTTAATAATATTTTACTAACAGTATATCTAGGCCATATGGTAGACTAGCTTTATGCTAAATATGTATACCTATAGTATAAATAAAGTTGTTATTATTATTATTATTTCAATCATATGAGCCAACATTGATAGATTAGGGTAACGTTTTGCACCACGCTTAAGTTTTTCTCACTCATATTGGCAGTGTGCCAGCCCAATGGATGAAGGACACTGCATGGTAATAGACAAGGACGCCACTGGCATGAGAGGACAGGACCGGACTCAAGACAGTATGCCGCAACAAACAGGCTTCATGAAACCACTCAGACAGCTAGCACCAGGGCTAAGGAAGCTAGTCCATTCCCCCAACTGAATTTAATGTAAAGGAACAAAACAAGACGCAATTTGAATTGAGACATTATTTTATTGTCAATGATAATACGAACAGTCATCACAGTAAACAAATAAGCAAACAATGTGGGCCTAGTATAAATACCATTATGAAATATTATAGCTTTGAAAACCAACACTTCAGACGATGCATTAACAACTTGCGCTAGAAAAATTATATTATACATATTAAAGTGTATAATTCTGAACACAAATAACTTGATCTGTGACTGGAAATAGCCAGTAAAATGGAGTTTTTTGTATGCAGAATTTCACTCTATAAGGACCTATTAGTATACCATACACAGCTTCAGCTATTTTCTCCTAAATTTTCCAACAGCTATATCACATACTTTTAAAGGGAAGAATAGGCTGAAATTGAAAGGTTGCGTTTTAAAATTTATGCCGAACTTAAATAAGGTAATATCACTAGGGCGGCAGCGTCTCCCTAATTAATCTTATTGGTCATGTGTCGTCTAGAAACACAGTTAACATTAAAACACAGACTGTGCAGAGAACAGGCTTCGTCGAAAATAATTGGGGTAAGAAAAAAAACCCTACTTATTATGGACATGTTTACAGTTTTTTTATCATAACACTGAGTTAACTTTAAATAGTAACAATACAACTTGTCAGTCCTATCTAACAGTCGAACAACAACAACACGAAATAGAATCCTAATTTCTTCAACAACCTAATATAAAAACTTTTTAAAAATATTTAACAGGAAAACCTCTTGTTTTGAGATGTTGTAAAACTGGAATAATTCATTCAATGGAGGATAATGGATGATATTGAATGGATGTTAAATTAATAAATACATTTAAAAAACTGTAGAATTTAACAAGATTAGATTTCAACATGAACAATTAATATGCAAATTTTAACTATGTCAAATTTATAAGCGTGATACATACAATGTAACACACATGGTTCAAAATGTTTTGTGACGAAAAAAAAACTATATATGATGGACATCTAGGTTTCATACACTTCTTAATAAACACTACTTTAATAAACAGTTTTAATTTAGCAGGTGGTTGAGCGAAGCCTTCTGAGCCCTGGTGCTCTCTTCGCTAGTTGGTATCAGGAAGCCAGTTGTAAATGTACTGTGGTGTCTTCTGTGTTGTAGAATGGAAAACAAGACCCTCTTTGCTAGTTGGTATCTTGGTATCATGAAGCCAGTTGTAAATGTATTTTGGTGTCTTCTGTGTTGCAGAATGGAAAACACGGCCCCACAACAAATAGCCCGCTCATAGGGCACCAGGGAACAGGAAGCGCCCACCTTACCACCCAGTTAAGTGTTTAAATGTGTAAAGCCTAAAAACTCACATCTGCCTGGAAAATGGTTACCTGGAAAATGGTTACCTTACAAGGGAAGGTGAAAATTTCGAAAAGACCTAAAGTATTTCAAAAGTTATTAAAGACAAGAAGGAACACAAAATGAACCATCCAGAGCCATAAAGATTAACATTTAAGACAAAGTAAAAAACTATTTTTTTCTTTCTGACCTGCCAATAGTACATTTTTAGGACTTTTTTTTAAATTGCCAGTAGAAATATTAATCTATAAACTCAGATATGAAGCATAACAAACTGAACTGAACATAGAGCTGGTCCCTCTTTATATTTGTATCAAATTAAGAAAGCCAAAATATCTCTCATATATGCCAGTATATACAATACACACACTGACTCTTTCATACAATACAGAATGACAGAAAAAGTTATACTTAACCCTTACAAACTTACAAACGCATGCATAATAGTTATTCTATTTAATACTTTTATACTATAATAATGGAATGTAAATTAGAACTCAAATATTCGTATCAAGCAACAATAAAAATACCAACTGGTGGATAAAATAAACATACACAAATAAAAGAGTCAATTTTTTTGAGCAAATTAAACTTTTTTCCATAAATCAGTTTTAAGATAAATTCATGTCGGCAGATCTATAGCTTATTATTTTATTAAAATTAATCTTAAAAAAAGCTAATTTTATGCAATAAACTTCACAAAGTTCTTAAACTGTGATATGCCTTAAAATGATATGTTGAAAAACGATCCATTTTGATTAATTTGAATAAAATTTCAATAATTAGCCTTCATCAACCTACCTTATCTGCAGTGTAAAAAATATACTCAACAAAGTTTAATATTTTACTACAAAATTATCCACTATTCAGAATTTAACTTGATTTAATTTGTTTTTATCAGAGTTATTAACTAATTGCCAAAGGTAACTTCTTGGTTATCATTGCTCTTTAAATAGCATGCATGGCCATAGACGAAGTGTTTATTATAAATTTCTTAGAATGTTGAACCTGATCAAAATAATCAATCAGTATATTTTTCCTTTGTAATCTATAATATACATTTTATATTTTCTAATATTTATGCTCACATTTCAATACTATATGTACACGTTAATAAAACCCTGTATTATATTTAATACATGTATATACATTAAGTTATTCGAACACAGACCAGCTTTTCACTTATTATAGACTACATGTAAGTACACTTGTTGTAAAAACACTAATTAATATTTGTGTATATCCAACTTAATGAAGTCTTATATTTTAAGGTGAAGAACAGCAATAAACTATGCTTCGCAACAAAAATAATAATTATTGCTTGCACACACAAATTAAGCAAAGTCTTGGGTATGCTTACAAGATAAATAATAGATTGATTTCTGTTTGACGCAATGGTATTTGATAGGAGGCTGGTGTATTCCAAGAAAAACAGCGATGCTAAAACAAGCTTTAAGTGACAAAAACATGACGACTGAGATGGATTTTCAACAAGAAGCTTTAACTGTTAAGTAATTTGCTATATGTTTCTCCACAGCTACAAGACAGCTTAAATGTTATGCTGTACTTAAGACTTTTTCACTCATATATGAGTGAAAGAAGGATGATGTATACAGGACAAGGACAGGACAACACACTAAATGAGCTTCCTGATGCCCCTTAACAGAGAGAGGACCTGGTCACATGAAGCTCTCGCCCTTCCACCCCCGGTATAAATGTCAGAAATACTGATATAGTTATTCCTAGAAAAGCAACTCAACAACAACAACTTCATGTGGCAAGTACTGGCCTTTAAGTATAAAACAGGTGTAACTCTTACATACACACTAATAATTAAATCAAGATAACATTTTTCTTCATCAGTAGAACACGTATTCAAATAGGGGGCCTCTAATGTGTGGTCATCTAAACACCATATACTGGTCCTGGTGAAGTTAATCAAGGCTTTTATTGGCTGTATTGGGTTCGAAATCATACTCAAGGTCATTTCACTCATTTGTGACTTCATAATTGGGCAGTACATTTCCCTTACAAAAAAATTGGTGACAAAGACATTTGGCATTATATTCTGATCCTCAAAGACTCTGACCAACATCAGTGTTCTTGATGTAAGATCACACAAAATATGTAAATTTAGTATTTGAATAGAATAAAAAGAAATTGGGCCTGATATGTCGAATCTGGATTCCGAAGTTGGATCTCTCTTCAAATGTGAGCACTGGATATGGAATTCTTAAGGAGTAAAAACATTTAAAGAAGAGTAAAAATTTAAGATAAACATTAAAGAATGTTGAACTTTAAAAAATGATGTTGATATGAAGAAATGGTCCCTTAAATCATTGTTTTTGTGATATGGAAATGCAAGAGGTTCCCTGAAGAATATACAATTGACATGTTCAGGAAGGGCCCTTAACATGCATGTGTTCAAGTAATTATTTTGTTTGGACCTAACGTACATGATTATAAAATCAAAAATAACATAAAATCATACAGAAGTAAATATAATCATACAGAATCAACATATGTGATGGTTTGAACACTGATAAATACATCTATGTCTGGTTCACTTACGGTCATAATCAATTCATAACTGTTTAATTTCCGATGTAAGACAAACAGGACTATACATCCCAATCACAGATCATTGGCCAGCCTCACTGTGGGAGGAAAACTAGGCAGAACCCAGGGAGGGTTTCATAAAACTTTTTATGCAAAATTTTCAGCATAAATAACGTCACCTTATCAAAGTTTACGATAAAAATTTTGCGTAAGAAGTTTAATGAAACTATCCACTATCATATAGCCTCGCCTAATTTCGCTGCTCCGCCTCTTCCGTGAGAAAACTCTATGGTTTTATTATATGCAGTAAGTTTCACATTTGCAATACTCTTCAATGAGTTCAAAGACAGTGTTTAAAAGATTTTAATTTCATGTTTAAAGAAGGTTATTTCATTTCTGAACACAAAAGCTCATTGCAACATACTTAAAATGCCTGAAGGGATCAAAAGAAATCCATCAGATGTGAGCCTGTGAAATAAACCACTCAGAAAAGAAAACAATGTTTATTGCATCCTGCACTGTATTAGATGTTTTCTTGAACAATACAAATGTATTTGTGCTCATATTGAATGAATGTTTCTACACTTTATAAAAGTACTTTGTAATTGTTTACACTAGTAGAAAGGTTTTAACAATGTTTACATTTACATCCTAATATAGCAAACACAGTTAAAATGTTATTGAATGTGCCAATGTTTTCGTATTGAAACAGCCCACCCCTATCTTCATTTAGTAGACTACTTGGAACATTGCATATTGTAATAGTTGAACAATGTATTTTATATGTTAGACACACAACAATGCTGCAATAGTTGATCAATCTTATGTTCTAGCAAGGTACACAACAATGTTGCATTCTGATACACAACAATGTTGCATTCTGGTACACAACAATGTTGCATGCTGGTTCACAACAATGTTGCATTCATTAATTCTAACAATGTTTCAATGATAACTTTACAATACATGTAAAAAAAAACTGATTGCAATTCCATAGAAAGTACATGGGTATGGAACCACAAACTGATATACAATAAAATTCCTAACCTTAATAGTTTCAGGCCTACTTCAAAAGATTTTTAGATACTTTTGGTTGGCAAGAAAAATGAGAAAGGAAGAAAAATAAACCAGTAAAATTCAGTTTTTAAGGAAACTACAAACTATTACAAAAGTTTAAAGGTTGCTCAATTTTCAAAACAATATTTAAAACACAAACATTAACAGCCAAATTATTATAAACTTAATATACAGCTGCAAAAAATGAAAGCTCCTATTTTAACCCATTCTAGATAAAGAATGTTTGGATTCAAAGAGTTCTTGTGTATTTGAGTTACAAAACAAAACCCCCTTAATAAATTAACAATTTTTTATTTTCATAGATTAGGACAATCTGTCGACAGATACTGGAATTGAACGTATGTCTAATCTTTCTTTTGTGGTTTAACATGATTATATACAGTTGTATACATTTTTTATTTATAACATACATTTGACAACACATACATTTTGTTTTTTAAGAACAACCCATTTTTAAATATATACTACAATTCGTTGATAATGTCAGAATTAATGCACCAGAAAGGATGTTATGACAATTGAAAAGAAAAAATAACAGTTTTAAACAGTAAATTTGAAAACAGATTAAATTCAACAATGAAGTTACATTTCTGTTCATCAAACATCACACTTCATATGCACCAGTGTGTGTGTGTGTGACGACAATAAAAAAAACAAGGAATTTTCGATAACAATTTTAGATGTTTAATGTGGGCTGAGATTAGACTGAATAATTGTGCCGGGTTTATATATGCACTGATTTAGTACATGGAAACCTAGTTTGATCTTGGGGCGATTTTGCAAAACCATATTTGACTTGGTGATATAAAATTTGCATGGCATTTATTTTGAAAATTTGACAGTTAATAGTTCTGCATTATTATTTTTTTTTCATTTGTGTAAATAACAGATATTTAAAATTAAAAAAAGTTTTCACTTTTTCAGTGAAGTCAGAAATGGCTTTGGAAAACAAGTTCCTAACAAATACCCGATATTCAATGTAGTATATATGTATAGTGCAACATTATCACAACCATTACTTTATCCATAAGCAGGACTTCAAAAAAAAACATTTGTCAAATTGGCATGCAATAATTATTAAATCATTGGTCATATACTTTCAGAGAAAGAAAAAAAATGTGTGTTTTCTTTGTTTTTACATACATGACATAGGGGTCTACATAACTTAAACTTATCATCAAAAAGAATAAATACCACAGAATTGAAAAAAAACCTAAATCCTCAACAAATTTGACCTCTTTGCCACTGAACAAACTACATGTTATACAAAGACTTAGAAGTGCAGAAACACAACAGACTTGAAACTACTGGAAAATGTTTCTGTTCCAAACTCACATTAATAAATTCAATAAAGAACTTAAAACTTGTGTCCTTTGGGTCGAATTTGTTGTGGATTTACGGTATTTAATTTTGACAATGCCAAAAACACCGAAATATTCAGAATATACATAGAATAGAGTTATGAACATAAACAATGAAAATTATAGGCAAAACTCAAAATGAAATTTACAAGGAGAAACAAATATTTAATAATAAATATTACAATCAATTTTATTTTGTATTCCCCTTGAACACAATTAAATATTTGACGTTTTCCAACACATGAAAAACTATGGTATTTTCACAAGCAAGCAACGATCATTATAATATGCAAGTTAAGTAATTATATCACTGGATAGCAAAATCACATGACTGTCCACCACTTAAATTGTTAATTTTGATTGGTTAGCAGGGTTTCTTAAACTATCACTCTTCAATTCTTTACAATATAGGTCATATCACCCTGGCATACTTCTGTAATATCAACCTACAGTGTTGTCTCCCTTTTTTTGACATTCATTGCTATTGCTAAAAAAAAAAAGGAGGTATAAAAAGTGGTTTCTGGGTTCACATCTTTTTCATCCCATTTTGGTCATTTCCTTGTGCAGCTCTGAAACCAGAAATTGATAAATCATGTTCAGTACTAAAATATTGAGATGAAGTTTAAAAATATCGCTCAAATAAACAAATATTTTGATTATAGATCCATTGATCTAATTTGGATAGAACTCCCGCCTGCAAGAAATATGGGCAAAGTACACTCACTTTCTTATTCTGCCGAGAAGAGTCATTTAAAACTTTCATAATAAAACTGTTACATGTATATCAACTGGATGTAACTACACAATTCAAATCCCGGCATACACAATATTACGCATTGATAAAGGATTTTAAGTTGATTTTATGGAAAGTCGAAAAATACTATGCGAGGGGATTTGACGACAGCATTAGTTTTATGATTTTTAATCCCAAGGCCATAAATTTTTAATAGTGTCAATTTTAAAATTAACCAACCCTGGAAATAGTGAAAAACTTCTCAGGAACAATCATTTAACAATTGAGAATGTCTCTCCAAATTCTACATAAGAAGAATACATTATTTTCAAAATGTATCCGCCAGAAATATAGGATTTCATGCAGACTATGGTTGTATGGTGGATGTTTTCCAGGGGTGAAATCAACAGATAATAAGCAGAGTGAGTGGTCGACCAATGAGGGCTGATTCGATTGATGGTTTATGCTGCACGGAAGGTTAATTGATGACAGCATGGAGGTGCCTCTATAACAAAAATTAAGTAGAGACTGAAAACCCTCCAAGGTAACCGCTTTGAAACTCTCAAACTCTTGAAACCGACTGAGGTAACCAGCTTGTCTTTCACAGGAACTAGCATCTTTCTGAGGTAACCACATTGACTCTCTCAAGCTCTGGAAACCTTCCAAGGTAACCACCTTTTCTGTCACAAGCGCTAGCATCATCCTGAGGTAACCACCTTATCCTTCACACAAGAACTTAGGTCAAACCGAGGTAAACACCTTGACATCCATAAGCTTTGTCAACCTTCCAAGGTAACAACACTGACTCTCTCAAGCACTTGGTACCTTCAGAGGTAACCACCTGGACTTTCCAAGCTCTGGTATCCTTCCGAGGTAACCGCCTTGTCTCAATAAGTTTTTTAAGTATAGCCAAAAGAACATTTATTGGTTCTAGAGTGATATCATGCGAAACCAATAGGGGATCAAGGGCAGTTGCATTGGGAAGAGCAGATCAGCTGCCTATTGTATGTGTGCAAAAGCAAACCAAAAAAAACCCAGAAACATGACAAAACGTTATTGCAAATTTTAATCAAATTAAAAAAGAAAGAATGAAAAAAAAAAAAAAAAAATGCTCAGAAAAATTGAAAATGTTGAAATCCATTTTAACTGTTGTGAAGTAGCTTCGATGACATTACATAGAATTTGTGACACAAAAATTGAAGTATTCTCATAAATCAGTGACTATTTATATAAACACACCCTTTTATCAATCAAGACTGCATGGCTAGATGGGAGGG
>JAVFBZ010015442.1:0-11810 GCA_032466195.1 Katharina tunicata | reverse complement strand
TGGAGAATCCGTCGTCATATAAATGAAATACCTTTGAGTACGACGTTAAACACAAATCAAACAAACAAACAAACAAAATAACTGATTATGATTGATTCTGTTGCAGCTGGCTTTGGACATTTGGAAACGTATGATGACCGAACCCCTGAAACAAACTATGGTGTCTCTTATTCTGGGGGAAATTAAAAGGTAACAGACCAAACCAAAACTGTACAATATAGAATGTAATATAATGTCTATTCTATCATTTTGAATTTTGTAATGGAATGTTAAATTTGACAAGGTTTCTTTTTGGTTTTCCACTCTCGTTGCCCTGTGGCTATATATCCTTTAATAGGAGTCTTGACACCAAGACAAAACTTGTGTGTACTGGTGCTCTCTGGCTAATGGGTATCAGGAAGTCGCTTTGTTCGGAGGTTGTGTTTTGAGTCTTGTAAATGTACTGGGGTCTCTTCTGTGTTGCCAGTGTCTTTTAGGGTCGTTTCCTTCACCCATTGGGTTGGCATGCCGTCATATGAGTAAAATAACCTGAAGTACGGCGTAAACAAAATTTGAAATAGTTGCTCCACCCTATGAAAATAATATCTAGAATGAAGAAAAACAATAAACATTAGTATGCAAACCTAATTTTGATCTGGTCTTTGTATATTGCAGTGACCGTTTAGGGCGATCGGTTAATCAACATGTGATACATGGTGTCATCAATTCCTTTGTGGAGGTTGAAGAATACAAGAAAAAATACCCACTTCAGGTTTGTCAGATTTATCATATTCATAGTTAGACATGGAAAAAAAATTGACAGGCATTGTCTGATTTGTGCTTAAATTGATGCTGCAAAAACAAAGCCTGCAATAGCACTGGAGAAACAGTATCTTTCACAAAGAACAAAATACTGTATTCATCGCAAATGTAACTTGCACATTTTTACCAAAAATTTCCTAGTCTGGGAAAGCCATGCGCAAGTTACATTTCCCAAATGTGTGTTGTGACAGAACATCTGTCTACCATGATTGCTATTACTGAAGAATAAAAGTTTAGTAAAATAGAATTCTTGCTCTGGTACTATTCCCAGCATGCTTTTAGTATTGTTTGCATTCACATATTTCAAAATCACACAAAAGCTATGTGACGTTTGCGTTATGGTCTGCTGTACACATGTCAGGGCACTTTCTTTGTATCTCCACTTGATATCACAGTGATGGCCGCCTGGTTTGGAGAAGAACTAAATCCCTTAAAGTACCTGCGCATAAAATACACGTGTACTGGGTCTTTTCTTTAATTTAGCATCTCAGTTTGGGGTGCGCAAGTTACATGAATGCGCGAGTTACAGTTACACATATGAATACAGTATTGACAAATAATAAAAAATTGTTAAAATCTGACAGAGCAGCTGAAATACTGCTTAATTTTGGAGTAAAACACGAACAAGTCAATCAAGCAATGTAACCAAAACAACAAAATACTTCAGTTGACTTGAAGTGGCTGAATTGTATTATTATTTAGACAGAGCTGTTAATTTATTAGTATCAAATAATTTATCTGAATTTTTGTTATTGCGGGTGGCTGGCGGAAGCTTCCAGTGCCCAGGGGCAAAGGGGCCTTGGGAACCTGATTTGTTGTGTCCTGTTTTATATTTGGTAATTTTCCGTTTATTGCCCAATACATTAAGGGTAGTTTCCTTTACCTATTGGGCTGACACACCATCATATGAGTGAAACCACCTTTAGTACCAGTAGTATAAACAATGGGGGTTCTGGCACAGCGCAGCTGGGGCCCTACCCACTCCCTCAGGAGGGTCCCAGCATACATACACAATTGCCCCCCAAACATTATGTAAGCGAAACGCTCCCCAGCCTACACATATAATTATCCCAATCAGTATACATACATACACCCTTCTCAGTATAGTCTGTTATACCACCATCACTCCAGGGATTTCCACCGAAATTCCCCACCGGGATTCCCTTTCTGGGTTCGGCTACCTGATTTGAATGTTGAGTTGACAGACGCTCCGGGGATTCCCCACTGGGATTATCCACAGGCAGATATGTATAAACTAACCTAGATGAAAAACCCTTTTAGACAAAGGCTATACTACTGAATACACCGGGGGTATGATGAAGGGTAAAACTAATTGCCAGTGGCTTGTTAAAGGCTCTACTAAACTCTGTAGTATCAGCTGTCTTGGTGATCTCTGCAAAATCCACCTTCGTCGGCTTCCGGAAGGTGGTGGCACAAAGGCTTGTATTAAGTGTGGGAATGGTGTTAAAAACCGTTTCTTTTGCTGCCAAGGTTGTGGGTATAGTAACGAAAAGGTCAAGGACTGGCAGCGAAAGAAGGCAGGGTTCGAGAAGGAGTTGAGACGTTTGGCCAAGATTGACTCCTCCCAAATTTCCTATTAGAGATATACACACCGTTGTATACCCCCAACCCATAGTGGCTACCATGGGTGAATACACCACTCAACAGCTGGGTGAATACGTCACCCAGCTTTTAGCTGAAATACAAATACCCGACCCTGTCCAGAATGTTGTGAGAAACATTCTGGACGAGCCAATCCTGGAAGCAGTGAAGGAGAGATTGCTCAGACCACTGCTTCACAGTAAATACCGGCCTACTGCTCCACTTAGGTTGAAAAAGCAGAGGAAAAGAAAGGCCCTGCTGCGGGAATTTGATCCCCTCCCCCGTAAAGTCTCGCAGTAGCTGAAGGACTACGAGGAGGATATAAAGAAACTAGAAAAGCTCGAGTTCCGTCAAACCCCCTGGGCAATCGGAAGATACTTGCGTGGCTGGCAGATGGATGTGTCTGAAAGCCACGGTGCAGACCCCAGAACTTTCCTGGAGGTGGCGCGCCCCCAGATCCAAGTGAAACTTCATGAAGAACTCCAAGCCCTCAAGTTCCAGCTTGCCCTCAAAGTCAAGTTCCGCAAAGCTAAACCAGATGGCACTGAGGAGTACACAGACTCTGTGCTACGTCACCAACAGGAGGCCCTTCTTAAGGCTAGCGAAATCAAAGCTGCGTTGGACAAGACCATTCCACACATCCTGGAGCTGCACGAGAAGTGGAAACGCTTTGGCTGGACATCGCCCAATATCAGCCACTGCGTGGAGGCTCATACCTCCCGCTTCCCACAGCCCTAGCCGCTAAGAAGGCAGTCGTTAACGTGCGAAATGAAGATGACGACTGCCTCCGATGGGCCCTGCGGTCTGCGCTCTTCCCAGTGAGGAAAAACCCACAGGGGCCCACCAAGTACCCCACACAGGACAACCTCGACTTCAATGGAGTCGACGCCCCCACATCCATCTAGCAGATTTCAAAGGTAGAGAAACAGAATGACCTAGCAATCAATGTCTTCGGGTGGAAAAAGGGGGTTACCGTCCACCACCTCAGCAACCAGCCTGAGCACATGCCCCGCATCAACCTACTGCTGGTCGAGAAGGCCGGTAAATTTGACTATACCTGGATCAAGGACCTAAACTGTCTCCTCTACGACCAGAGTAAACACCGAGAGCGCAAGCACTTCTGCCCTCGCTGTCTCCACGGTTACTCCAGGAAAGACCTACTGGAGGCTCACAGGCCCGAGTGTCTCGGGATTGGACAGACGGCTGTGAGGGTGGAGATGCCCGAAGAGGGCAAAAACAAGCTCACCTTCCAGAACCACCACAAACAGCTGCCTGTACCATTCGTCGTCTACGCCGACTTTGAAGCTCTAACCACAAAAATCAAGGGGGTGCCCTAAACCCGAGCGAAATCAATACCCAGAAAACACACCATCATGAGGCCTGCAGCTTCTGCTACGTCGTTGTGCGATGTGATGGACATACAGAGCCGCCCGTGGAATAATGAGGTCCCAACACGGTAGAACGCTTCTTAAAAGCACTCCAGGAGGAGGAGCGCAAAATAAAGGCAGTGCTTGATAACCCCAAGGCCATGCGGATGACGCGAGAGGACAGGCTGGCCTACAACAACGCTACCACCTGCCATGTATGCGAAAAGCCGCTCGAGGGCGACTCCGTCCGCGATCACTGCCACATCAGTGGTAAGTACAGGGGAGCCGCCCACAACAACTGCAACTTAAAGTTGCGTCTGAGCCCTAAAACCAAACCTCTCGCCCTTCGACTCCAAACGCTGGATTGCCAAAAACGGAGTTGACACCCTATGGACACAAGGCCGCCATCCCAACCAGAACAGTCGAGATGAATGCGGAGCTCCTCATCATCTGAGAACACCATCCGGAGGTAGCTCAGTGTCTGGGGGAACTACAAGCAGCTCTTCCCGAACGAAGCCGCGTTCAGGTCCATCGTCACCAAACGCCCTACCCGGTACACCTTGAGGGACCATACAGGGTCAGTAGCGCGGCGACGCCCACCCTCTAGCTCACCAGGCTGATAGAGATACCAAACACCAACACCCGAGGAGAGCTTATTCTCAGCGCTACCAACAGAGCGACCAGCTACAACGGAGGAGGGTTTTTGTGCAACCGATTTGGCCTTGATGGCTGCCTTTGGTTTCTTGCCTATGAGTCTGGTCATTCAAAACCGCAATGACAGCGAACCCAGCCGGACGATCGCACTCCAGACTGGAGCCGCATCTCTTGAGCGTACTGGTGTCCAAAGAGTTGCTCAGATAGGGTCCGGCTGAAACGCTCCACAATCCCCTCATCCCGATGAATGTCAACGCGGCCTCGTCAGATTTTGATGTTGTGTTTGGCTAGATGCTGGCTCACCGCGCCCATTTAAGAAGACTCCGAAGCCACGTCGACGACGGTAAGAGCGTATTTATAGGTGGGCTTGCCGACCTTATCATGGGGAAGAAATAGCAGGTCAGCCTGGTGGACCTCGTTCGGCGCGGTCACATCGAACTTCGGCCTTGGGATTTGTTGTGGTGCGGGCAAGTAGATCTGCCAGATAGCCTGCTTCTTAAGCCAGGCTCTCGCAGCCCCCTCGGGGACCTTCGCTGCGGCGGCTATGTTTTTTATAGCCGAGATCCCCTTCCAGTAGCCCTTTGGGCTGTAGTATGTCTTTGCTACCTTCGCTGCTTGTTTGCTATCCATCGAAGGCTGCTATATATTTAAGACGGTGACGAGTCTCCAACAGGCTAAAAACTAAGTCATAACTATGTTATGGTGTATCACGCTAGTTTATAGGTAACAAACCCAGTTGAGGTCATAGCCATTATTACGAAAGCAGTCTCACGGTCTTTCTGGTCACCAGACGGTGTGTAGAAGTCGGAAAGCTGGGGTTCTGGTGCTAGAGGAACGAGTTTATGAGGAAAGACTTGTGCGTACTCACGAATTGCGACGTCTACATCCCGGAAAGTCCGCACAGCAAGGCCTTGGCGGTGTAGCTCATCGTTGATCCAGTCAAGGCGCTCTGTCCGTTTTCGAGACCATTTTACCTGCGATGCTTGGAGCTGCTCGACTGCTTTATGATGACGTTTTCGCTCCTCATCAACGCCCGAGCTTCTCAATGATGAGAAGAGAAAGTTCGACCTCGAGAAAGCCAGAGCGTTTGCAAGAGCACCTCCCACAAGCATTGCTATAGAGGCCATCATGCGCGTTATTTCATAATATCAGCAGGTGACCAAGGAGACGTCAGCAACGGCCATACCCACGTCTCGGGGGGAGAAGTCGAATTTGGGATAAGCGCCTCCAAATACCATTTTGCCTATGCGAGCGTGGCTTATGGCAAACGGGGACAAACGCGCCATGGTACAGCGTGTTGACGAGCATCTTTCCATCGGTAGACATGATTATCTGCAGAGCACTTCGTTATGCCATATAGTGCGGACTCTTTAATTGGGGGGATGGCACAGTTTTTGGTTCCTCTTTTAGGCCGCCTTTGTCAGAAGGCACTTGCTTCCCTCGCGCCCCCAGGGCTTGAGATAAAACAACACTGCCCCGGCTAAACCCACCCCTCCTATAATCCCAGGTATCCAGTCGGTGGCATTCCGTGCTCGTTGTTCTTCTGGCAGCTCCGATTTTGGCGGACCTGTCCATTGTTCTGGCAGCTCTGATTTTGGCGGATCTATCTGTGAATTAGTCGGTCCCATTAGCTTAAGCTTGGCTTCTTGAAGGTCTGCCTTCAGTCTGTCCTGTTTCGCCTGCTTGGCGGCAGCTCCAGCCCGTCCAGCGGCGACCCTTTTTAGATTTTTCTCGTAAGTCACTCTCTGCATCTGTGGCTCCGCTGTCGGTTCGATTATCCATGTTTGTTGAATCGTTCATGTTTTGAGGACATGTGTGTCCAAATTGGCAATACTTAGCAGTGGTTAGCGCCACGGTAAGCGGTGCTTAGTACATGCCAAACCTGTGATAAACACCACGCATAACACTGCTTAGAGCGTGCTCAACAAACGGATCAGCCTTGAGCTCTGCGACAAGCTTTGGATGGGTTTCAACGGGGATGGGGAGCAGCTTGCTGACCACCCCTGTATACAGCTGCAGAGCTGCCTGCCCAAGAGTCTTCGTCATAGCCGCGCCCAACCATGCTTCGTAACGGGAATAAAGCTTGTCGACTTCTGCATCTTTAAGTGTGTCCACGTGGGTTCCAAGATAGTTTCCAGCCTGACCTCCCGCGGCCAGTGTTCCTGTTCATCTGACGACTCCGCTTTCAGCATGTCATGCACAGGTTGTGTGTGTTCGCCAGATGTTTTATTCATCTCATCAAGCAACTGGTCGATGTATTCGTCCATGGTTATCACATGTCTCCCCCTGGACCCGGAGTCTAATATGACGTATGTAATATGTTGTATTATGTCGAGAATACGAAGCACGCAGAATGTGCTTAGCAAGGCTATACTAAGCAGCAGGACACTCAGCATCCTCCTGAAAGGCATACCCCTCTTCTATGGCAGCAGGACCCTCAGCACCTTCGATGGTGGGGAGGCTATCATCAGTCCCAACGTCGACCCCTAAAGGCTCGGGGAGCTGTGCGCAAGATCCTTCGATCTTCCATCACTTAAGCGCATCTCCTAACTCAAGCTTTGTCTTTGGCGTGATGCAATTGCGCCAGAAGAAGTTTCTCTCGGCGTGCAGACGGGCTTCGGTGCCCTCAGGGTGCTTCGATGTCAAGGCGTTGGTGTCGATCTTTTGTTTGACGGTCTTGTACTTTGCCAGGAAGGTTTCATCGATAGCCCACATACGGCGGGTGAACAACATGGTATTGGTCACTCGGTCAAGAGGGTTCTTGCTCTCGTCTGAGGGACAGGTCACATGGGTCACGCGCCTGGGGACACTACCGGTGGTGCCCCCGTTTGTCTCGAGAACCTCCACTCGGGCCATAAGACCGTTGATCAAAGAGGTGATGTTGGCGAACTCGAAGGCCTGTACTTCAGTCTGGGCGTCTATCAAGGCGGCCACGGAGGATTCTGTGATGTTCCTAACCAATATCTGATGCGCGTTTTTGCTCATAATTCTGGTTGTGATATGTCTATATGTGTGATTGTTTAAAACAATGATGAGTTTTCAACAGGATGCTAAGCACGCAAAGTATGCTAAGAAAGGATGCTTAGCACCGCAGAATGTGCTAAGCATTGCTAAGCACCGCAGAATGTGCTAAGCATTGCTAAGCACCGCAGAATGTGCTAAGAAAGGATGCTTAGCGGAAGAAACTCTATCACATACCATATAAGCAGTTTGTTGATCAGTTTTCAACAGGAGCTTAGTATGTTTGGTCTTAGCCAGCTGCTGGCGCACCCTCCATCGCTCTTCCCGCGTAGGGATCACACCGTTTTCCCGGAGGCACTCTTCGAAGGAGTCTCGGTCCTTGCAGTGGAACAACGTGACCCAGAGCGTCTGCTCACGTAGATCCTTGAGGACGGAGTTGTACTTCTGGGTGACGACCCAGACGCTCTGCTCGGCGTGGCGACCAGAGAAGGCCAGCTCAGACAGCGTGTCTTTCTTTTGTGTCAAGCGCTTTCGTAGCCGAGCAGTCGTCGATGATATATAACGTTGACTCGCCCTGAAACTCCTTGTAAAAGACCCGAACCAATCGTTGAGGCGCTCGCCGGGGTCAAGAACTTAGACCTCAGGGTCCGACCGGATCCAGGGGCGCTGCTGATAAGTCTTGTTGTGTCGTGCAGTGGTGCATAGTATAACGATATGCTGAAACACACCACGGTAAGCCCCTTCAAGCAAATCCAGGGCGAACACAGTTTTCCAAAGCCAGTCTGTCCGCAGATGATTGCCGAGTGGGGCATCTGGGGCAGGACTTTTGCTAGTTGGGAACTATTACAGCGCTTCGACGTATCGGCCATCTCCAATGTTGAGCTGAGCGTCCATGAAGGATGTAGATGTACACGTTTAAAGGCCCCGCCTTTTGCACCGCCTAAGTGAGCTGCAGTGTTATACCTTCGCTGGTGTTCACTACTCGTCTTCCGCTACCGTGAAGCTGGTCATCATCCGACGTTCTTAGGTCGAGCCACAGGGCATACTTGGTGGTCAGAAACTCCCCGAGTGATACGTCCGCCAGCGCCAGGTCTTTGGCGACCATGCCTACTTCAGGATAGTGCTTATTACCTGCGGCGAAGAACTTTTTCGCCTCATCCCACTGCTGGTAGGGGCACATGCCCTGAGAATATATCTGATTGGGGACGCCCTCGATGGTGGCCTCGATCTTCTGGATTTCGGGTTGTAGAAGGCCTCAGTATCCCGCTTGAAAGCAGCACCTAGGTCCTCGAAGAGCATCAGGATCCCCTTCATGCTGCAAGCGGGCACGTTCATGTTAATGTTCCACTTATTTTTGCTGATCTTGCGGTGGCGCAGGATGCAGCCATAGAGCACTGCGAAATGCCCTGCATACTGGCCCCTGATAATGCGGGCCAGGTCTGGGTGTGTCACCTTCTCAAACTCAAGACAGATGTTGTCGATACGGTAGCTGGTTGTCTCTAGATCCCCCGCCTCACCGCTGGCCTGGATCAAGCGGTTGTAGTCGTTGAAGGTCAGCTCGTACTCAAGGCGGTCGCCGAGTGCGCTAGGATAGAACGGCATATGGCTCTCCAGTAGCTCGAAGTCGAGCGGAATATAATACCGGTTCCCGTAGGTCTTTGCGATAGCACTGTCTTCCACTTCGCCGGCGTTACCATCGCCTGCGCCTATCCGCAGCTTTGTGACGTTCTTTTCATCGGATAGGTTGATACCCTGATACTGGCCATTCTGTCTCTCCTGGTTGGTCTTCCAGAGGTCGAGTTAGCAATAAAGGAGATCACTGTCGTCGATAGACAGGATCTCGTGGCCGCTTACTTTTATCGTTGTCTTTTTGACGATGGCGCGGCCCAGGTTTTGAACCACAGTCCTGTTGGCGTCGGCCGAGTTTAGCGTGATGGTGAATGCCAATCCAGTTGTTCCCGGGACGAGGACATCGTGCTGACCGAGATTTGGAAACCAAACGAGGAGCTGTTGGTTCTGGTCGATACTGCTAGGGTTTTTCGTCACCACGACAGTCTGCCTCTGGCCTTTAACCCCGAGCGGGTTGCGCAATCTTCGGTGAGGGTTGAGCCGACATCCGCAATTCTCAGCTGAAGAAGGAAAAAGAGAACAGAGCCTCCCTTTACAAGAAATACCACCGGGGGAGAACGTCTGTGATGGTGTTGAGACGGCTCTCGCCGCCGTCGGCCTGGGGCTAGGCGCATCGGGGATTGGCCTCCTCTCTACAGTTATTGCGGCGCCTGTCGTGGTCGGTTTAGAAGCGGCTGCGGGCTGGCATTCGTTATTAGTAAATTTGTAGCCCGCCGCCTCCGAGCAAAAGCTAAAAAACATAATGAGATTTGCGTCCTGGCCGAATCAAAACTAAATACAATATCCGACCACGTTTCCAAGGCCATACAGGATGACAACAATTCTGCTGAAGAATTCAGCCTCATTTTCTTCAGCCTCATCCTCTCAGAGGAGAAGAAATATGATCAAGAAAAGGAGCGGATTAGACATAAGAATAAAGATGTGAGTGATAAAGAAAAAAATCTGTTGATCCAGCATGGGAGAGAAGAAGCTATTCTGTTGTTGCGACGCAATGCTCAGAGGCCCCCCGGCGATTAGCTGTCGATTTCGGCTGTCATTTATTGATTTATAAATAAAAAAAAATGTTGATAGGCCACTGGGGCGGGTGGCATGATATGAGATCAATAACGTAGTTATTAGCCAAGCATCCAAAAAAGCTGCGTCGGACTCGAACACTTTTACCCCCTTACATAATATAACATAGCAGCTCTGACCCAGTTTATCCTAAGGCGTTATAGGGTATATCCTGGTTAATACATATAGCCTGCTTACTCAATGATCTATATATGTATTAACAGTATTTCACAACGAATTAGAGTTCTAGCCTAAAATTGGCCTGCATCCTGTTAAGAGGATACGCCCACATAGAAATTGTACTATAGTTGACAAGTAGGGAAATAAATTTAGACATACCTTGAAGAGCATCAGCCCAGAATAAATGAACTAACAGAGCTTTGAACGATCGGTCCCAGTAGTCATCCGTCTTCTATCATCGTTGATTTGTATTTGATAAAATTAGAGCGATTAGGCCTGTATATATAGCCAAGCTGCTGACGTCATTCTCCAACATGTTATAACATGTCTGTGCGGGTGGGGGATTTCGGTGGAATACTGAGGGTGTTTGTATGTATGTATACTAATAAGGATAATTATACAATGTACGTCGGGAGCGCTTTCGCTTACACAACTTTGGGGGGGCAGTTGTGTATGTATGCTGGTACCCTCCTGAGGGGGTGCGGAGGGCCCCAGCTGCGCTGTGCCAGAACCCCCATTGTTTATACTACTGTTCCGCTAAAACCCTAATCACAGAAACAATCCAATTTACCTGTTTTCAATTATAACCCAGTAATAATTTTTGTAATGAATATTTAGATAGATTTGTTTATTTATTATTATCAGAAAGCTAATTATGTTTTATTAATTTCCTCTATAATTGTAGCTTTATGAAGAACTTTTTGAAAAGAAGTTTTTGGTGGAAACTGGAGAATACTATAAACAAGAGGCTGCCAGATTGAAAGACGAATATAACTGCTCTGAATATATGGACAAAGTAAGTAGTGGTAACAAGTTTAAATATGTTTGTTGAGGTAGAACTCATAAGCATGATTCAACTCATAACCTAACATTTCTTTGTATTATGTTTTTTTTTTCTTTTTCTTCTGCCCACTTAAAAATTTCCAACGACAAGGTAAGCCTATGTAGCTTTCAATAGCTTTATGTTATGTTTATGTCTGTAATTGCTGGAAATAGGAAATAGTTTCTCCATGCATGAATGCTCCTCAGATACCAGCTGTGGCTAAGGCCTTTCACAAAAAAATTGTGTTCGCTGTATGAACAGGCCTCTAAAAAGTTGGGTCAGAGACTTTTGTTGTTGATTTTATTATTTATTACCCACCTCACACGGCTCGAAAAAGTGTGGAACTTGGGAACTACGTTCCCGATCACTTTTGCCGTTGGCGATCACACAGAAGCAAAAAAAAACAAAAAAAAACGACAACTTCCCGCACGTTTCTGGTGCATCAGGTACAACAAGTCACCCATACGTAGGGCTTTCAAAAGGCCTTACAGTACAGCACACAGTCTTGCTGCATACATTACACTGCCACTCAAAGAACTGATATATCGACAATCGTTTAATAACACCAGTCTTGTGTCGAAGTGGGATGTTTAACGCAAGAGATCGTCTGATGTCTGCAGCAATTCAATTCGATTCTTTATTACACTCTAAAGACCACCCATAGGCGGCACGAGAGGTACAGTAACATATTATATATAAACATGACAAACATATGTACAATAGATAAATAAACATGAGTG
>JAVFBZ010015441.1:0-30094 GCA_032466195.1 Katharina tunicata | reverse complement strand
TTTTTTCCTTCGTACCCCTTGACACAAGAACAGTTATAATCGTTAACCAAATCTTTACAGGTAGCTCCGTTTTTACAGGGATTCGACGAGCAATCATTTATGTAACGGTTACAAGTTTTTCCTTCGTAACCCTTGACACAAGAACAGTTATAATCATTGACCAAATCGTTACAGATAGCTTCGTTTTTACAGGGATTAGGCGAACAATCATCTTCGTTGATCTCACAGTTTTTGCCTGTAGTGCCGTTCACACACGAACAGTTATATCCGGATGCAGAGAAGTTACATGTGGCTCCATTGTGACACGGTGCCCATGCGCACTGATCGGTACCTAAAATTTCAGACATAGTGTCAGTCATACAAATAACTTACTCTGAAACTAATACGTTACACTTTGAATACGATACTCTAACACCGTAAATGAATGTTTTTGTTTGACATAGGGGATGTTGACTTAAACTTAGACCCTAAAAGTATATATATGTCACCAAATATATACATAAGCTCATTGGATTAAAACACTTGAAACTTTGTATCCATTGGGTTTCAACCTTGAACCAGGTAAAGGCTCCAGGGTAGACATTATTCATTTTGTATCACAATATGATCAGCATAGCACCAGGTTTGCAAGTCTCTTAATACAGGAATATCAAAACCTTGTACCTAAAATGATTAAGCCTCTTTCACAGAGACCTATCATAGCGTATAAGAAGAACACATCTGTCAAGGACCTCTTGGTTAAGACGAAACCCCCTTCTGTGTCAGATAACCCTTAACTGCCCTCATCTTTATAAGGGGTTTACTACTAACACTAAACGATACTTTTTCAGGTTGTGCTTATTTTAACCCACACCTAATATCTATGTGTGTTACAGATTTGCCACATATTTATCTTCACAATATACATATTACATGTATTGCCTTTTCACGAGATGCGCCTATGGTTATCCAGAACAACTCGAGATTCAGGTCTATCGAGAAACTTGTCTCTGAGAATTTATCTAGAACATGATGTTATTTATCGGCTTTAATAAGTCGACATCCCTGTGC
Source organism: Katharina tunicata (assembly GCA_032466195.1). NCBI lineage: Eukaryota > Metazoa > Mollusca > Polyplacophora > Chitonida > Mopaliidae > Katharina > Katharina tunicata. Next base: position 29,044 of record JAVFBZ010015441.1, on the reverse strand, counting down.
CATTGTGGTTACTCTTTATAAAAATATATGTCACCAAAGATATATTGCCGGTGTTTTACAAGTACGCGCTGAGCAATCCTTAATGTTAGTATGACAAGTGTTTCCTTCATAACCCAAGGCACATGAAGTTATAATCTTTAACCAAAGTAGCTCCGTTTTCACCGATCTGTACCTAAAATGTCAGTGATAGCTCCGTTTTCACCGATCTGTACCTAAAATGTCAGTGATAGCTCCGTTTTTGTCAATCACCCTTTTAACCTTGGTTAATATACAATGGCATAATCCGATTGTCTTTAAAATGCATATAGAAGAAGAGACACTTAGAATAACAGATATTATGGATATTCAACTTTTGGTGCAACGTTTTAAGCAATGATTTAAAATCTCAACTATCTCAACAGTTGAGATTTTGAACCATTGCTTGAAAACGGTCTTAATATCTAGGCCGAAACGTTGCGCCAAAAATTGTCAGGTAGTCAAAATATTGTATGTTATTCTGACATAAACTTACTTTAGATAAGCCATTTAAAAACCGTAAGCAAAACGACGTCACTCGATAAAGTGGGTGTTGATTTAATGTTTGACCCATGCAATACATCTTTTTGACCGTACAAAGGTAGACGGTATATTGGAGGGGACAAGATATTTGACTGAAATAACTGATTACAAGACTGTCTAAGCATTTCTCTTTCCTACCTACATAAACATCACCTGTTAATCCACATTTATGTCAGTTTACTCTTTGCGCTTTGTCACTTATTTGTGGCATGAATTTGTTCTTGAACTTTTGGGCACTGATACGCACATTCCAAAAGGTTCACTTTATAACTTGAATTAAATTAGTTAGTTATCTCTAATACATGATCTTTAAGTTATCTAGTCTTAAATTCAATTACAAATGAGACAATATTTATAAAACCTACAAATGATACAGTTTTTATAAAACCTACAAATGAGACAATATTTATAAAACAATTGCCGTAAGATGCGTTTTATATGAGAATGTGAAATATTGGGCACATTCTTATGTACGTTTCAGATACACGGTCCTCATTTTAGCTTCTCAAAAAGGATAACACGGAACAAACACAAAAAGCGGTTCTCAGGGAATACTGGTCGAACAAAGCACCTTGCAAATATTCCTTCACTCTTAAAGTATGTCAATGATAAATTCTGGCTGGGGGTAAGTTTTATTCTCCTAGGATTCGTGAAATATTTCTCGACGTATTAGTAATATTTGTGTAGCTATGGAATTTTCATCTGGTATTCTTCATAGAATACTGAAATCACCACTCCGAAGAACGATAGACAAGACATGTTTAAGGTTCTAAGTATTTTTGTTTTTATTAAACCATGTTAAGTAGTGAATGAATGGTTAAATTTATATAAAACTGATAGTATAATAGTGGAATGTAACAACCATAATATACAAGGGGGTTGTAGTCATAGCCATAAACTATATTTAATTTATTTTTAATCTTTAGTATGTATTGTCTCTCGTTCTTCGGACTTAGGTCATCTGTGCGAAACCAAGTGGAAATCGCAGGAATCCTTAACATGGCTGTCCTTGACTTTCTCATATATGATTAAAATACATTGATTGATAAATTCAAAAAGTTTCATCGGCTAGCTGGCACTAACTTTTCTTTAAAACACAAGCCAACATATGTTTAGTGTAGTCTGATCACCACCCGTTTTCAAAAGTCTAAAGCAAACAATGTAATAAAATACCTACTTTGCTATAGATTTAAGTTTGAATACGTGTGTTGTGACCAGACTTAAAGAAAGTTCAATGCTTCAACACATGTTGGCTTGTGTTTTAAAGAAAAATTACTAATATATTTTTATAAAGAATAATATATATTTATTGATATTCGTCTCCCTGTTTTCCTTAATCTTGGTATGGGTTTGCCAAAACATTTCTTAGAAAAAGAAAAGCTCTACTCGCACAGCGTCAATCATCCCTGATATGCCAGGGAGGAAAACCGATCTAACATGCATTAAAAGGTCTGCCGGATTTAGCTTGTTTCTGTGTAGCCTATAAATTTACAATTTTACTCACCGACAAAGGACGCGCTAACGAGAAATCCGATGCAAATACTTATCGTCAAAATATTGCATCTCAGTATTCCTGTGGCCATTTTGTTCACTGTCAAATTCTCTGTCGTTTATTTAACTGGTATTTTTTGTTTGTAATCTAAATCAGACTGATATCATTGCGCATGAAGTGAAGTTTGCCCAATAGCGATCAGATAAACATTGTCAAGTGCATGTTTTCTGTTAGCCTTTGTGACATATATATTTATGACATACTGTTTTGTAGGTATACATAATGCACGCGGGGGTTGGGCGTGAGCCTCCTGTGTCCTGGTGCTTTCTGAGCTAAAGGGATTCAGGAAGCCGATTTGTTGTGTTGTCCTGTAAATGTAGGGCCTACTGTGGTGTCTTCTGTATTACCAACGCCGTTTAGAATGTTCGTTGGATTGTTACACGTGAAATAGCCTTAAGTAAGACGTAAAACCTTAATCAAAGAAACAAACAAATATATAATGCTCTCTGTTTGTTAGAAGCTCACAATACCTATATGTGAAAAGAGTGCTTGTGATAAAAAACGTGTGTATATATTATAATGCTGTTTTTATTTGGCTGCACCACATAGGTCTTAACGGATTATCATAAGAAAACCATATACTAGTATATTAGCAAAAATGGCAATAAGAATTTTTTTTTTTTTTTAAATATTTTCAAACCATAAATTGTATTTATCTATTTAAACCACGGCTTAATTCTGGCTCTAAACCTTCCGACTGATGAGTAGCTTCGCAACCATATCAAGTCTTTCAGGCCCCACTGACACTTTTTTCTTTCAGATAAGTCGGGGTTCAAATTGCACCTACGAAAATAGTTATACAATTTATAATCATAAACTTGCATTTAGGATCCACTAAATATGCTGTGAACGCCAGACAATATTCGATGTTTACAGATTAATTCAATTTAGAATATATACAACGTTTGACACGGAGGTGTATTTTTTAAACTTTGTTTAAATTAAAATTTTTAATGGAGGCTTAAATGTTTAAATTTTGTATGATATGTGACACAAGTAAGCTCCAACGTTCATTTAACGTAAACTTATTATATGGCCTCTATAAGAAAACATAGATTTGTTTGTTTTTGTCAAATTTGACGCCGCTCCTAATGTTATTCGATTTACATTAGCTTGTGCCCAAATGCATTGCTGTACGTTTTCCAGGCTTGCCACCAAACAACAGCAGCGCAGAGTAGGCTGATTAGCGATAAACCCCTTGATACGACGTTAGACACCATTTCAGTGGGTAAAAGAAGTCATCCGCACCCATCACTTATACCAAACTATGCCAAGATACCAGGTAGTCAAAGTGTGAATACAAACCTATCACGGTGTGTATACCAGCAAATTACAGTGTAAACATTGGTCAATCACAGTGTGTACACCGGCCAATCGCAGTGTGTATACTGGTCAGCGAATCACAGTTTGTATACCAGCCAATCACATTGAGTATACCAGCCACACGTTATGTGTATACCAACAAATCAAAGTGTGTACACTAGCCAATCACTGTGTATATTTACCATTCAAATTGTGTATACCATCCAATAATAGTGTGAATACCACTTAATCGTAATGTTTATAATATACACTGTACAAGCCAATCAAAATACGTACAGCAGAGAGTAACAATACATAGTGTGCAATTTGTGGTGTGAGATATCGCAATTTAATTGGGCACCTGACCGTCGACCGCCAATATAATTAAATATAATAAAGAAACGAAATAACAAACAGTTTATATATCACTTTTTCGGTCTTATATGAATAACGTAAATGATCTGAAACGAGTAGCTAGTAGGTCTATTTCGATATTTTTGAAAAAAAAGTGAATTTCACACATACATTCGGGGGAGTAAGGGTAATATCAACTTCACTGTACCCGGTATAGGTTTGAATCCCTCTGTCCACCATACGTATATAATGGAGGTTTTCTTCTGGCTGCGGGGTTTTTTAATGAGGGTTTTTTCCGCATATTCACCATACACCGGCAACGCAAAGTGGTGATATACCTTTAAATTACCCATGCGTACAACGATAAACACAAATCGAATAAACAAATAAATAAATAATATTTGAGCATAACTATAGAACGTTTTAAAATAATCTTAATCTCGTATAGAAAATATTATCGTTAAGGGTTATCAGCACCATATGGCGTACACATAGAAAAACTCCCATCAAACGTTTGTAGGTGTGACCAACCCTTTTTCCGTGAGGTTGATAAGAACACGTTTGTGCCCAACATACATTCTATTTCACACTTGTTTGAGTGATCCGAAAAGAAATAAGGTAAGCTTTGCAAGCATTATTACAAAAACAAGCAAATCGATTTTTTTTCTTCAAAATTTAAAAGTTACTCTACTGTGAATCTTGTTAATGATATTAGCTAAACTAATTAAAAGGAATAACACTTTAATCTAGTTATTGAAGAAAGTTTATTGGTTTACCTTGTTTCGAAATTATTAAGAAGAATTTAAACTATGGGTCTGGAATGTTCTAGATTTAAAGCTTTATGCATATGCTTCCATTTAAATGATTTGCTCACTTTAAATATAGCAAATGTAGTACAACATTTATGTGTGCGGATTATTCTTATATAGTTAAAGTATATAGATTCTGACATTTTATATATAATATAAACTTAAGTGAGTGATCTGTTGAGGTTATTATTGCCAAGTCTGCTACATTTATATCACTAATGGGTTCTATGATTTAAAGTTACATACGCACTCAAAAGTTCTGAATTTTGCATTATCACAGAATCTCATGAAAAATTGATATTTTTCTCAAGAAGTAAAAGTTAGAGGCTTTCCAATAATTCGAACATCAAATTTGTAGGTTGAAGGAGAGTTTTATAATATCTAAAAACTGAATGTGGATGTGTCAATCAGCCTGTCAAAGTCAAACCTTAATTAGCCCCGCTCCCATCCACTATTCAAAATTTTAATCCATTCCATGTAAGGTCATGAACCCGGCGAGATCAAAAGCTTTTCTTGAGGTATACGAGGAAAAATGACCGGCCTTCCTTACCCTGAATTCGAATTATTGCATGATTTCTCCTGTCTATTACTAGCCTTGAACCAACTTAATCATTTTCATTTCAAAGTAATTGTTTAGTTTATGCACAAACTTCAAAGTTGGTTAAAATCAGGGCAATCAGTATTTGTTGTAAAACCCTTATTTTGAGTGCTTATGTTACTTTTAGATATTGTGATCTATTTTCTACTTTGTGAACTTCCCATGAACGTTTTTGCTTGTCATGTAAGATAAATAAATTACAAGAAAGTAAAACGCGCCTTTTAACTAACTAATTGAACTCGTGCTTTCTCCGTTGTTCGTGCACATAACAGTCTAATGAGGTATATATAAAATGATTAAAAGCGACTGATATTGTACAACTATTAGATCGGAGAAAATGTTTAAGCCAAAGAACAAATTTGGGTCGCTTTGATTCGTGGCGTTAATCATGATCTGATTTGTTCTTTTCCAGGCCAACATGATGCTACTTTTACTAGCATTCGCGTGTATGGTCAGTGGAAGTTTTGCTGCGTAAGTATTTCGTTTTTACTAATATCCAGTACTTCTGAGCTTATTGAGAGACCTAACCGATCGTTCCTCGCCACAAAGGATTGAGCGAGACCAGAAGTCCAGTCTGACGAGATATGTGATGGTCCATTGCTTATCTTCATTACATCTGATTTTGAGACGGCATTTAATAACGGTAGCCTATCTACTCAAAAGCAGAGCAGTCTAATTCCAGATTAAGTACAGCAAAACTTAACCTTGTCTACATTCAAGTCGTTAATCATATGAATTATTAGACCATCAGTAATATAAAGATTGTTATGTGTCATGTGTCTACAGGCTCTTTTCAATACAATCGTTATTGGGAGTTGAATAACGGTAGCTTATTATATATTTTTATAAAGAGTCACCACACTGGCACAGGGATATCGACTAATTAAAGCCGATAAATAATCTCATGTTCTGGATTGGCTCGGGTCATCTGTCAGATGAAAATTCATACCATCAATTACATGACGACCATGACATTGAGGCTACGACCACATAGAGATTCAGGTCCACAAACACATGATGGCTCAGGCCATAAACCACAAGCAGATTCAGACCATCAGTAGTATAAATGTAGCAATCAGTCACATGAACACACAGGCCAGCAATCATATGTGGATCCAGTCCATGAAATTTGTAAAGATCCGCATCACCAATCGTATGAAGATTCCAAACATCAATTGTAAAATTCACACTGTCTATCATACGCAGATGATTCCGCCAAGTGGACATTCAGATGTGCTTTCTATTACTTAGACATTCAACTGATTTCACAACGCACAGCATTTTAACGTTTCTAATGTTTGTTTCCCTTTGTGGCATTACCTTGAGATTGTGTGCTGTGTTTTAGAAGTTCAACTCGTTTAATAACGTTACATCTTCTAAAGATTTTCCATCATTTTGAGACTTTTATGTTTAAGAATTCCGACAACATTACGTTTTCCGAATTGTTTGTAACCCATGACATCATTTTGAGATGTGTGTTCTATATTTTAGAATTTCTGCCGACCTCCGACCATACAACATTACATCTGCTCTAATGTTTGTTGCCAACGATAAAAACGAGGACCTAATCCTCCAGAAGGCGGAATTTGACAACCTCTTTAAAGTCTACGATTATAACAGTACGTACGTATAAATATCTCCAATAAAAAAATTTCGAGGATAACCATGTTTCCATGCAAATTAACGAGTTATAAAAACTATAGCTTTTGGTCGTGTTTACGAAAAGGATTTGAGGTATGCACAATGGATTAAAAATTTCGACTGCAAATAAAATGCCAAGTTCAATAATAATTCTTTCTAAATTTGTCATTTGTCACAAGGACGGAGAATTAGGTTACAGACAGCATGAAGTTTTTTTAGTATCTTAATTATAAAACGGCCCTCTGACTAATGTCAGTATGTTTCCAGATTATATTTATGCTGCCATACTTTATATAATAATACCGGAGGAAAATGATCTTTCCAACACCGATAACACTTAACTTACATCACCCTTTTTTTTTAAGATCGAGTTGCTGTCTACTGTTGTAATATACCGCCGTCCTATAAGTGAAATACACTCAAGCACGGGGTTAAACACCAATCAATCAAGCATAATTATCTAACGCAAATCACGGTCTTCGCATTTTACAAGTTAGCTTAAAATTTAGAGTGAAAGCGCGCATGTAGATTCATTTGATTGGTTATAGAGTTTCAAAGGTTAATGCGAGTGGCTGACAGAATCTTCTTGTGTCTGGTTTCTTCTGAGCTAATGATTTCGAGGAAGCTGATTTGTTGTGGTGTCCTGACTTTCGTCCGTTGTTGTCTGGTGTGTTGCCAATGTCGTTGAGGATGTTTTTCCTTCACTCGTTTGGCTTGCACGATATCATACGACTGAAATAACCTTAAGTACGGATTAAAACCCCAATAACAACAACAACAACAAACATATAAAAAACTTATAACTGGCAATTATGATTACTTTTTATCTGCAGATAGCGAGCTAAACTCACAATAACAGTTTATTAAAATACATTAAATGGTAAATGTTGTGTTGTTTTTTCATCAACAGAGGACAACATAATTGAGCGCCACGAGTACGTCTGTATGATCACAGCCAGCAATGCAAACCTGGCCTATGTCTCACATGCTATTTACGATGATTATGATATCGATGGCGATCACCGTCTCGACCAGCACGATTTTGACGGCTTCTACAAAAAGATGGACACTGATGGTGAGTAGGGTTTTTTTAATTGTCCAATATTGGACTATACATACCAATTATGGAGGTCGTAGGTTTTAAGCGTGCAGTGCCTACTTTCACGAAGATGTTAGGATGTGAGGGTTTCAAACCCGGCAAAGATCTTTAAGAAATTAGCACCTGGTCACGTTCAAACTGAATTTTACCTTTGTATACAGCAACGAAGTGCTACAAGTCACGGAGACGACAGACTCTTGAGGGATTTAACGTGCATTATTATTGCGGCTATTCCGCTTTCTTCTTTGATTTGCTGTGTTAAAGATGTCGTCTTTTTTAAAATTTTTTGTTATCTCAGATGTAAAACAAAAACTCAGTGATTTGTTACCCGGATATTTACTGAAAAGTTACCGTTGTGCTAATTTAATGAACGTCATTAATAAGACAATTTAATGCGGTCTATACAGAAATTTACAGGCCCACAATAGTCATATAGACCTCGGCCGCCGTCTATAATAACTTCTGTGGGTCTGTATAATCTCACCTAAAAGGCCATAACTGTATGCTGTACAGTGTGCTTTGTCTTACATGTTAATGACCTAGAATACAGCATATAAAACTCACAAATATGTTAGGAGGGTTAGAACCGAAGAAAAATAACTAATTTGCCCGTGCCTCCGACATTAAAATCTTTATCGATTCCACAAAAGCATGCAGTAGAGTGTTCTGAAAACTTGAGAACGTATTCAACAACTTTTGTATGCAATATGTGCAAGGTAAAGAAATATTCATGAATCACTTATTCTTAAAAAAGATAAGACATGTAAGGATTACAATTTCTTGTTTATTAGGGTTGCGACGTTTCGGTGTAGTTGCTAACACCGTTATCAAGAATATGACCAACAGTTGAACAATTTGAAATATATATACAGGTGATATGTTTGAAGCCAATTGTGCATTCTATACACATTAATTGTTAATAAGGGTTGTAGAAGTAACATGGTATGATCGGTACTATGCAATGAAAACAAAAAAAATTTACGGACAGTGTCTATGCTGTTAATGACTGTGTAGAGAGAGATATAATTGTTGAGTAGGCTGTAGGGATTATGAAGCCCTGGTCACGGTTGATCTATGTCTTATCTTATTTATGAGCTCCAACTTCCAAATGCCTCTAAAACAAGTCAATTTTATTATTGTTCAGAGAACGGTGAAGTGAGTTACTATGAGTTCGTTGCATACTGGACAGCGGTAAGCGTTAACGATTTTGTTTTGGTTTATTTCTTACTGATTTAAGTTGGTAGAATTTACATTTTGTAATTGGAAAACCGTGGTCCTTGGCGGTTCTAATCATAATACTAAAGTCTCTTTCACCTTTAGTTTAGTGCCGTGGCTTTATACTTAACTATATGAAGGTTTTGGCACCTTGTTAAAATATTACACCAGCTGGTCTCACAAAAGTTGAAAATATATATGCATTTTAATTCTTTAGTGTGAAGATGAAAAATTAAAATTATTTTCTTGGATTGTTTTTGTTAAGACTTAAAAATCAATATCTCTCTAATTACCTTTGTAATATTGCATTTATCCACATATTTATCGTTTTGGTTTTATGAAGTATTATTTTATTAACATTATTATATGTTAGAAATTTACATCCTTATCTTAAACTGATAACCTATATTTTATGTTATCATCCCCACTCGACCATTTGGCAGTTTAAAATGACTGGATAATATCTGAAATATTAGAAATAAGTCATACTTAAGGCGAATTGGATCAATTGCATATTTATTAATTCTGGTATTATTTTACAGTTATTACAAGCCACAGAACACTATTCGCTCCACGGCAACCCTCACCCCCAGCACACTGACAAGTACTGCGCTTCACACGGCCATCACTGACACGCACAATCCGTCTCAACTAGCCTGAAGAAATGATGTACCACGATCTTTACAAATAATACATTATCGTATACTGCTTTGTGTGTTTTCCTGGTGGCAACACTGGTTTTGCGTTTGACTTTATTTCAATCATCCTCTCGCCGAACCGGGTCATGAATTTCACTTCTCTCATGCTTGAAAACATTTGATACGACAATTTTATTCATGTGACTTCCAGACCGTTACCTTCCGGCTGTACACGGTTTCCTCCACCCTTAGTACAGGACTGGTACCCATACAAGTGAAATCACCTTTAATATTGACTTAACATTACCTTGTCTTTGAATGTCCAATTGTAAGTTTTTATTGGGTAGATACGATACGAAACGTACAGACACATAAACCAAGCACACCATTTAATTTAGATAACTTACCTGAGCCGGAACCGGAAATGGTCGAATCAAGAACACTAAAATCCGTTGATACCAGTCAGAGAAGATTTACCTTCCACAAGGAACTGTACGACAGACATGCACCTCTTTCTTCATTCTTGTTGCCATCAGTACATATTTGGCATTTCCACTCAGCCACCCTTATTTCTAAGTTTGGCCAACATTCCAGACCTTCCGTTGGTTCATTCTCATATCCATAATTACCACCCTCAAATGTGCAGTTCAAGGTATCATAAAAATGAAAGATGGGACAATTAGATATAATTGCAAACATGATCACAAAAAATATGTAAATTACATAGCTGTTCCCCAAAAATGAATTTTTGGTCTGGGTGTATTTACATACCGAGTAATTTCTAAATGACTTTTGATGGCGTCAGGGGTTGTTGTTACATTCTGAAATTCTTGACCCATTGGTAATTATAATCATATCCCCCCTCCCTTTTCTTACAGGAAATACAGATAGGGCCTATAGTTTAGTTAGTGAAAATTTAACCGAATCCGAGTAACCGGAAAAATTTAAACAGGCCCAACGTAACCTCATGTAGGTTATGTGATGGAACATTTCAGCCGTATGACCTCATTTGGTTTCATATTATAGCAGATCTTTACCTTATTAACATATGGTATGGAAAGTGATTAAACTTATTATTTCAACGTTATTATGGTCAAAGTTATTCCATACGTTTTTGGCCAAAACGGCTATTGTTGCAATAGTCTTTGATATCATTTTATACGAGATCTTTATATATTATTAACGTATGATATGGAAACTGTTCTAATAAGTTTGAAGTAACCTGAAGTGTTTATGACGAACATGACGATAAAGTTATCAGATACCAACGGGACCACGCTGTGCTACAAACGTCTATGTGTGCCCAAATTGATCTAACGCCTAGTCCTGGTATAAGAGCTTCCCACGGCATAATGCACCATTAAATCGAACAAAAAACATCACACACAATTTTTTTTACCATTACATGGCTATGTAATTCGCTTTAGCTGACTTCGAAACTATATACATAAGCACAGGTAAAGTAGGATATAGGACAACTACACCATCTGTTACTGTGAAGTAGTCTAACATAATGTCATAATATATGTTGTGCCGAAGATAGCCATATCTGCACTGATCATTTATGTCGATAAATGTGTTATCGCTACCTCCTGAGTAACTGTCATATTCAACAATTATAAAAGTCGTGTGCTGATAACAAAAAAATTGCCCCGACATGGACCACAATGACCCAGTCACACAGAGTTATCGATACATTTGAACAGGTAAACCACTTCATAAAACCAGTTTTGTGTCAGTGGGTTTTTATAACCCAGAGGTATATAGGCCCGACTTATTTATTCTTAATTTACAGATATCATTATTTAGTTATTAACATACGTAACGTATTCAATATATGTACGATTTATAAATACGTTGGACGTTCGTTCTTTATGTACACAACATAACATGTAGTATAAAGCTTGTGAAATAAAGATATTATAGAAAAATAAAAATGCATGGCAAATTGGCACGTACTGACATGTTATGACAAATCGGAAAGTAAGAATTGAAACGTTCGAGATCTATTTTCCTTATTTTTAAACATGAGTTTCAAGTGTTACGGCGTAAATTCAGTTAGCTTTATTACAAATTGTGACAAAGTTGTGTGGTATATCGTGACATTGACCAAACTAGTTTCATGAGCGATGTTGATTGGCAGACAAATGTTAGTCACGGAAAGGAAACTAGTCTAAATATAGTCTTATATGGTTGACAGGTCTGGTGGTTTTCGTGAAATCGTCATTAAACAGTTGTGAAGACTCTTTTTTATTTATTCCATATCTAACTGCAAATCATTGATTGAAGGGAGACAACTTTTGTGTTCAGGACACGGTAAATATTGCGCTTAGAAATAAAGCAGGTTGCAGCCACTTGTTTCTCGCAAAACATTTTACTTTTAGGTTTTCTTCCCCTTTGAGATTGAAAATACAACCCCTTTATTTGTCCAAAAGGTCATAGGGTCTGTCGCCAAAATCACAAATAAAAACGCCTATTTGAAATGTAGTTTATGTCTTTGTTCGCAGTATCGGTAGGTCATTGCTGTATCAGCAAAGTGTTTAAAACACTGCCAACTTCAACTTTTACTTTATAAAACGTTTTTAAAAAAGTGTTACAAAGCTGGTTGGAACCCGGCACATTTCTGATGTAGGATAAAAATAGCGCTCGAGCTCTGAATATATACCATAAATCTTTGGGGAATACTGGATGTTTTCAAACCTTCTCACTCCATCAATCAATTCACTGATGAGAGAAAAAGTCAACTTCGTTCTGTTTGTATATTTTCTATACATCATATCAATTTTATGACTCAATAGCCTGGGCTAGAAGGAGGCGAGGGCTTGTTACCATTTTGGTAGAGACTGCCTCAAAGACGATCTGCCTCTGTATCTTTTGTGGCTAATAGTCAATGAACTTGAATTACTGATGCACAGTAAGGGCAAGACGTTTGTTTTCAGTGGGCCAACACTAAAAGCCTAATCCACAGAGAAAAAGTTCGCGATACACGGACCGTCGAGAGGCTGTCGAAACTAGCCTCGCGAGTCCGCCCTCGCCACACTTAACTGTAAAAGATCGATAAGGGAAAATACTGCTGGGCTACTGAGCTGAAGCGAATGGTAAAGAAACAGGCGATTTATAGCTGTAGAAACCATAAAGAAGCTACCTCAGGGAGTGACGAGAACTATAGAGTAATAAACGAGCACAGAGATAATAGAATACCGAATGCAGAAGAGCTAATGTTCTCCACACTTACTGCTCACTTTCAGATTTAACTGTTATTTTAGAAACATGGCCGCTCGCATTTATGCAAAGGTCAGCGGCAAGTCGTCCATACATAATTACAAGTCACTTACCGTCACTGTTTACGATGATTCCAAAAGGTTTACATTCACGGCATTGTACCAACGCGTCCAAAATATAGTTCAATGGATGGGATTGTCAAGGACTAAAACAATTAACGCTATACATTTCAGCACTTGTCAAATTTGCCGCCACTTTATGCCAATTGGGTTTTGTTGACGCATTGTCCAAAGGATGGTTGCTGAGACTAGATACAGAATAATCAATCATTTAACAATCACCAGTTCATCTCCAGGCACAAATCGATGACTAATGGTCACTGTTTCTTTGACCACTAACGAGTTACTAGATGCCATGAACTGGCACCGTGAACTCATAGATAATCAACTGAAATTCAAATGATTTTCAAAAACCAAGAAAACCCCAACGATAGCAACCGAATAATGTCAATTGCTTCAAGGGTTGCTTATTATCCCATTGACTGGTACAAATGTGTCTGTTACGGTTTAATATCAGTTCGGCCACTGCGAACAAATCAGAACAACAGTTATCACAAAAGTGGAGAAAATGTGTGTTCTTCTCCATCAACGTCTTACCAAATCACTAAATTGTCGACGGATTCAGCCGTAACAAGTGCCGCGGCGTGGCTCAGTTAATTGAGTATTGGCCATAAGGCCGGATAACTGAGTGATTTAGGTGGCCGGTATTTAGTGCTGGCGATTCCCTACCTGACTGAGGGTCTCAGCCGTAGAAATGTTCTGAACATTCTTACCGACCTGGAATAGGTTCGATTCCCTCGGCGCCCTTTGCGTTTATAAGGGAGGTTTCTTCCCGGTTTCCACCATACACAGGCAACGCTAAGTCGGCATAGAAATACTCTTGAGTACGACGTTAAACACCAATCAGATAAACAAATAACTACACGAAACAAAAACTATTTCAGTTGTACGCCGTTGACCTTAGATATGTATGGGCCGTTAAGGAGGTAACTTGGAGATTGATGAGTCTTGTTTTAATCTGTTTCCAACAATGTAAAATCGGCATATAAGTGAAATGACTTTCAGCACAACGTTAAACCATTAATCAAATAAATAAATAATAGTAATATAAATGCGCAAACAAAGTATTGACTCCACATGACGGCTCTGAAGGCCGGAATTTACTGTTTTCAAAGGGCATGCACTAATGTTTACTTAACCGTGTTTTTGTTAGCTACATATAATTGTGCCTGTTTAAAGTAAAATAAAATAGCTGATAAAGTAAAGGATCCGAAATAGTCAACCGGTAATAATCGGTAATCATGCAATGAAATGGATGGTATATGTAGGCTGTCTTAACGGAGAAACTTTAGAGCTGTTCAATGGATCTGTCTGACAAGCGTGAATGAACTTATGATGCTCCGAGACGTAATGAAGATCACTGAGCTACGCATAAACAAAACCTCGTGACACTGTCGATCCTTATCGACGCAGGCGCTCTGTGTACGTTCACGAGATGGATCGAATTCTTCGTGCACACTTTTATAGTGACACTTTCCTTCTGCTGGTCATTAACTTTCCTGGTAACCAATTGCAATGGAGAGATTCGCTCACCGTAAATAGTAGTGGGATTGAAGCTTAGGCTCTTCGTTGAGTTACCCACTCTTTCTTCTTCGACAAGCTGTTCTGGTGTGTTCGTTAAGATGACCATTGTCCATGAAAACAGTGATCTGGGAGATGATGACTTGTACGTAAACTTTTCAAGAAATTTCTTAAACGTTACCATGCAACCACCAGGTCCAGCGGGCAGTGCACAAATTGTTGTTCTCAGCATTCTCTTTGGAATTATAGGTGCAGTGGGAATTGTAGGGAATTTTCTCGTCCTGTTGGCAATTTTAACAGACCGACGAATGAAGAAAAGTCCAACTAACTTGTTCATATTCAACATGGCTATTGCGGATGAGATCATCATGGTGTTTGGAGTAGCTGAGATCGTTCAGTTTATGATGAATAGGGGCTGGTTGTTAGGGAGTGTTATTTGTAAAGTAGACAGGTACCTGATGGTGGCTGGTCTCTACGTGTCCGTGGCTACCCTTATTGCTGTATGCATCGAAAGGTGAGTCTAACCTGGCTTATTCTGATCGTTTACCATCCAACGTTATCAATCATTTTATAAGTTACAAAAGAAGTATAGAAGGAATACGAATACGATCGTATTGACATAACGCTTGACTAAACATCTACTGAAAATGCCTGAAAAAAGCCGAAATGTATAACATCTTAAACATGTCTTGTTTATCGTTCTTTTGACTTCAGTGTAAGTTGCTAAGTTTCCATGTTTCTAATACTCAAGTCACAATATAACACCGGAAGTATAATAGATTGTAGCCGGGATAATATTCGTTCAATAGAAATTATCCTAACATAGACTGTCTGGTTTGTTCTGAAACTATGCTTATATTCAAATATACTCGCTTGGGAAGTTAACTTAACCAACATATTGGAACCATGGGTAAAGCAAACTGAATCTCGATTGAACAAACGTTCTTGGAAACAAATCTGACGGGCGTTAATTCGTTTTTAAAAGCTTTGGCAACACCCATCTTAGGATTTTGTATTTACTAAGTTACATATTGACAGATCAACGAGGGAAAGCGCTTTAAAAAAGATAGCTGTGTTCAGTTGATGTTAAACTTTGAAAGGAGGTGAAAACGACAAACTGAATGTTATTCTGAAACCTTGATCAAAGTAAACGAGCGAAAATATTCTCTTAGCTCGTTTGAACTCAAAACTGTGCCGACAGTTCAACACTCATAACTGTCTGAGCTAAGTGGCATCAGGTAGCCGATTGGTTGCGGTGTCCTGTTTTTAGTACTGTAAATGTATCCTGGCGCCTTTTGTGTTGCCAGCATCGTTTATGGTGGTTTTCCCCCACCGATTGAACTGGCGCGCTGTCTATTAAGTGAAATAACCTTAAGTACGGCAAAAAACTCAAATCTAACCAACAAACAAATAAACCATCAACACTCTTAACATTTTCAATTTACGGAATTACAAACAGAAATTCTGTAGTTGATATAGTTTTCTTTAAACGTAACGGTCTCCCATATGACTAAAGACGCTTAGTTAGCGTAGCTAAATATGATATAGAATAAAACAAGCAAAGTTAATTGAACGGATATAAAACAAAACATACATCAACTTAAGAATAGGAAGAAACCCGTTTATGTTGATATATTGTGCTATAAATCCTCCACTATTTCTTGTTGTGTCACTTTCCGAGTACTGTGATTGTATCTTGTGGTTCTTTGTTGTTAATATTGTGGGTGGGTAGTTTACTTCAGCCCTTGGGCGGACAACCCTTTGGGGCTTAAATACCATTAACGTAATCCTAAAATCCCAAACTAAAAAACAATCTCATCGCAATTAATTCCATAACCTGATTGATTGGTCAAAGAGCAAAGTTGACTTTATAGATGTAATTACAGAAGCACAAGAAATTCATAAAGCGATAATGTTACATGTATAGGTCTTCCAAACTAGTTAATCACCGATGGAAACCTTGGAAACACTGGTCGTGGCTTTCCGGGTTGTACTGGATGTCCTAAATGAAAACGTAGGCTCAGCGGAATAAATGTCGTGTGATCTTGATTTATTAGAAGATTGCACCACATTCAGGGGTGTTTCCACAGCCTATCCTTTGGAAAGATGACAGATATTTTCCCCACTACCCCTTCGCGAGAATATAGGAGTACATTTTTTTTGCCTCAGTGTATTTTATAAGGTTGAAATCGGACAATTTTTGGTGGTTCCATAGATGTTTGGAATTCTTCTGATCGCCCTATGCTCATTTTATCAGCTTTATTTATTAATTGTTGGCGGCGGTATTTAACGTTGGTTTTGTTCACCTATCATACTTGTAAGTCATCATACTAAAACATTATGCAGTTTGCCAATCATCATGATGACACAAATATTCTCATAGCATAATAAATTTATAATTTCTTATACGAAGTCCATACAGTTCAGTGTTATCTTCCTAAGCCGATGAATGGTAGCTGGTTTAAACGAATCCCTACTCCCATTTCTGTCTTGTGAAATAGGATAATTTGAAAGTAAGACATCATAACGACAAAGGAGTATATAAGAAACTTGTGCTTATTTAATCATTTTATTGTAAAACATTATTCATCGGAATACAGTGTCCATGTTCGAGAACGAGTAAGGTTTACTTCAACATATGAGTACAGTTATAATACACTTAATTATCCAAATTTATTAGTTATCAAAATAGTTAATTTGAATTAGAGCGGCGAACGATGACTTATGAACACGAAAAAACCAAACAAAATATTGGCTAACTTATTGTTGTCCAAATTAAGCTTAATTTCTTCTAGCTGTTTTATTTTTCTCTCTAATTTATTGCTTTTGTCCAAATTAAAAAAGCGACCGCAGCGACGAGTGTTTTTTCTACAAGTTGCACCCTTTTTACCAATTACCACTGACTTACAGGGCTTGTTGATAATTGCGGAAACGAACATTATAACATAATCAGTTGCATGATTCAATCAGTGTTCACAAAGACAAATGTGCGTACCACAATTAAGGTTTGCATGTCCAGTACAGTGATTTGTACGGTCGAAGGTCATTTGCAGAACGCTTCCTTCCTGGAATTGACCCTACAATCGATTGTAGATGAAAAGATTGCACAGTCTATGGCGTCTATCAGTCACTTAAGAACAATGTGTTTATCTGACGTATAAGACTTTGTCTAATTAGAGGGTAATTGATCCGAAATGCTGGCAAGGGTTGGTCTAATACGAAGTGATAGATCATCGGAAGCTCTCGACTAAATTCAATTTCCTCCAAACGCTGTCAGAGACGTGCCAATATTTTGAGTTTCCCTTGCGATAGGTAAATTGCTCATTGACCCTTCCCCGGATATTATTTGGAAATCATGTGGGAGGCGATGTGACAAGTTTAACCTCTACCAAGGGTAAAGCTCTTCGTAAAGCCTTTAATGGAGTCTGATTTCGGCTTTGATTTTTCCCTTGGCACCACTATCTTCTCTAGCACATGATGAAGTATACGCTTGGCTTTACTCTTCTCTAGCGCGGCAAATGGTCATGATCTTATCCCGGTGCTATCTGCTACTGGTTTGATTTTTGCTTAACGCCACATTTTTCTATGAACTCTCTTCTTAAACTCTTAAGGGACTCAAGTCACAACTCCGAGAAACGACAAGATACGCGTGTTTTGTTTCTATATTTTGGTTTATTAAACCATCATCAACTCTTTGGTTGAATTATCTTTAGCGTCACACAAAACTATCTGTTTAAGTGTTTAACTTCACCAACTGTTGATTTTAGTTTAGCGCTCCGTATTCTTTATGCGTTCTTTATAATTGGTCGATGTGCATGTGGAAATTTATTAGAACATCAGACAGCCATGCGTAGGACTATCTGTGTTTCACTCCTTTCTCAACCTGACTGAATCTATAAATCTTGTCTGTTACGAAACTAAGTTTAGAATACAATAACGATCATTTAATAATAATATTTTCTAAATTAATTTTCTTAATAATTTTCGACCAATAAACAAAACATCAACGAAACGAGCATTAGTTTCATAATTACATAACTTCTGCATACAGGGAATTGTTGTAAAGGTCACGTTCGTACTTCTAGTTGTCTTAGAGAAGTTATAGATGTTTGTTTTAGCTTAGATAACAAGATAACAACAGAAATGAAATATCAAAACAATAAACACTATGTTTATTAACCTAGAATACGGATTGATTGATTTGTTGTTTTTTCGCGTCTTGCTCATGTGTATATCACTTAGGTCAAGTCGGTAAAAATCTGCAGTGTTCTGCTATGTTGGGACAAGACTATTTCTCCAGTGCCAAGTACTGACAACATAAATGTTATATCGAAAAATAGGTCTATTGCTCTATGGATGACGGTTTGATACTCGGCAAATTTGTCACGAGAGTGCACTAGTCGACTAGTTGACTACGTTAAACATAGGTTATATCTGTGCTACTTTTAAAGACCTAATTCACATAATCATCTTTCAATTTCCTTAATATTTTAATGTGTTTTTGTAAACACCTTCACCAAACCGAATTGCTCTTAACTTTTACACCAAGAAAACAGAAGCTTTGAATTATCTTTAGATTATTTATGATCTTGCAAACACTCGACATGAAATAATCCAGTTGGGTTTCTCAAAATACTTACGCCCAAGCGAAGTAAGGTGATTGTAATTTTGGATACCTTTAAGAAATAAGAGAGATGAGGGTTATCTGACGGATTGACTGTCGACAAATGTGTTCTCATCGTGAATAGACTCGGAGAAATCCCATATTTTACCAGCTTTAAATTGTCTAGTTACAGCCTAATGGATGGACATTGAGTAGCATTTCTTCTCTCATAGAAACATCAGCGCTGACCTTTCACCTCGAATTAATCTATAACATCTACCCTAACCTAAAGTTGTCTACTTGCTATTGTTACATATTTGACAAATGTTTTTCTCCAGGACTAAGATCTACCTTAATCTTACTGATGGACTCTGGATCTATGATTACAACTTAACTGGCTCTGATTCAGATTCATGATTTACCGTTTTACAACATAGCTGGTGGAAATACGGATAGAAATTAATCATGGGTATAATACTTTTAAAAATTATAACTATTAATAATAAGCCAACTTATTTGACTTCTACAAGATTTATTTGTTTGTTTGGTTGGTGTTTTAAGCCGTATTTCAGGTTATTTCTCTAATATGACGGCGTGCTAGCCCAATGGATGAAGGAAACCACCATAAACGATTGGTAACACACAAGATACCACAGGACATTTACAGTACGGACACAATAACAAATCGGCCTCCAACTGAAAACGACAAAATCTTGATCTTTGAGGACTTGTGAGAAATAATAAGAATAAATGTTTTCTGGTGGACTGACTGCTAACCAATCTGTCCTCGATGTTAATAGGCTTAGATAAATCCTATGTTCTATCCGGCTTAACACTGCGTGGATACCGTCAAAGGAAAGAAAATTGAGCTGTGTACTGACATGCGCCATTGGACATAGCTCTGATCTTATTTCTGCCTTATCACATTGTCTACTTTGTTTCTTTCAAATTGGATAAATATTTCTTCTATGATCAATACCAACTTTAATCTAAAAACGGGTGTTTGCTTGTATCATGTTATACTACCGTATACAAAGACCGTATATCTGATTAGGAAAAAATAGGTTAACTTTCGCACAACCCGCTGTTCTCATGTCCTATTTAGATTTTGACGTGTCACATTACAAACTCCGTATGTCTGATTAGGAAAAGTAAGTTTAACTTTCACAAAACTCGCTGTTCTCACGTCCTATTTAGATTTTGACGTTTAGCTTTACAAACTCGGTATGTCTGATTAGGAAAAGTAAGTTTAACTTTCACAAAACTCGCTGTTCTCACGTCCTTTTTAGATTTTGGAATTTAGTTTTACAAACTCCGTATGTCAGATTATGAAAAGTAAGGTTAACTTTCACAAAACTCGCTGTTGTCACTTCTTATTTAGATTTTTATATTAGGTTTACAAACTCCGTATGTCTGATTATGAAAGGTAAGTTAACTTTCGCACAACCCGCTGTTCTCATGTCCTATTTAGATTTTGACGTGTCACATTACAAACTCCGTATGTCTGATTAGGAAAAGTAAGTTTAACTTTCACAAAACTCGCTGTTCTCACGTCCTATTTAGATTTTGACGTTTAGCTTTACAAACTCGGTATGTCTGATTAGGAAAAGTAAGTTTAACTTTCACAAAACTCGCTGTTCTCACGTCCTTTTTAGATTTTGGAATTTAGTTTTACAAACTCCGTATGTCAGATTATGAAAAGTAAGGTTAACTTTCACAAAACTCGCTGTTGTCACTTCTTATTTAGATTTTTATATTAGGTTTACAAACTCCGTATGTCTGATTATGAAAGGTAAGTTAACTTTCACAAAACTCGCTGTTCTCACGTCCTATTTAGATTTTGACTTTGAGCTTTACAAACTCCGTATGTTTGATTAGGAAAAGTAAGTTTAACTTTCACAAAACTCGCTGTTCTCACTTCTTATTTAGATTTTGACTTCTAGCTTTACAAACTCCGTATGTCAGATTAGGTAAAGTAAGTTTAACTTTTACAAACCTCGCTGTTCTCACTTCTTATTTAGATTTTGACTTCTAGCTTTACAAACTCCGTATGTCTGATTAGGAAAAGTAAATTTGACTTTTACAAAACTCGCTGTTCTCACTTCTTATTCAGATTTTGACTTCTAGCTTTTCAAACTCGGTATGTCTTATTAGGTAAAGTAAATTTGACTTTTACAAAACTCGCTGTTCTCACTTCTTATTTAGATTTTGACTTCTAGCTTTACAAACTCGGTATGTCTGATTAGGAAAAGTAAGTTTAACTTTCGCAAAACTTGCTGTTCTCCCTTCTTATTTAGATTTTGACTTTTAGCTTTACAAACTCAGTATGTCTGATTACAAAAAGTAAGGTTAACTTTCACAAAACCCGCTGTTTTCACTTCTTATTTAGATTCTGACTTCTAGCTTTACAAACTCCGTATGTCTGATTAGGAAAGACAGTTTAACTTTCACAAAACTCGCTGTTCTCACTTCTCATTTAGATTTTTACTTTAAGCTTTACAAACTCAGTATGTCTGATTAGGAAAAGTAAGTTTACTTTCACAAAACTCGCTGTTCCCGCGTCCTATTTAGATTTTGACTTGTAACTTTACAAACTCCGTATGTCAGATTACGAAAAGTAAGGTTAACTTTCACAAAACTCGCTGATCACACTTCTTATTTAGATTTTGACTTGTAGCTTTACAAACTCCGTATGTCAGATTAGGTAAAGTAAGTTTAACTTTTACAAAACTCGCTGTTCTCACTTCTTATTTAGATTTTGACTTGTAACTTTACAAACTCCGTATGTCAGATTAGGTAAAGTAAATTTGACTTTTACAAAACTCGCTGTTCTCACTTCTTATTTAGATTTTGACTTCTAGATATACAAACTCGGTATGTCTGATTAGGAAAAGTAAGCTTAACTTTCGCAAAACTTGCTGTTCTCCCTTCTTATTTAGATTTTGACTTTTAGCTTTACAAACTCAGTATGTCTGATTACGAAAAGTAAGGTTAACTTTCACAAAACCCGCTGTTCTCACTTACTTTTTTTAGATTTTGACTTTTATTACTTGAGAGAAACTGAATTCATGAGAAAAAACAGTGAGGCTTTAAGGCCCTTTAAACCATAAGAGGAATTGGTTTACTGTGTTCCTGCGGAATAATATGCTTTTGGCAAAAACTGTCCTATAAATGTCCCACTTTTTAACTGATTCAAGAAAAAGCAAGGTTCAACGATATGGTACTCTACATATCCATATGTACTATTCGGGAATTCTATTATCATTGTTGTTTCAGAACTGCACGACACATGTGTACAAGTATCATAGCATCTTTCATTCCCTATTAACCATAGAACGAAGTTCACCGGAATTTGACACAGTGGTATTTTTTTTTCGAAAATTTGCAATCGGCCAGATATTGGTATAATTCAATGATGTTATATTGTAAATGCAATTATGTGGAATAGTCGATACCCTAGAATGTTAATTGTAAGAACAGTGCCCAATGATCGCACAACGAAATACTTCTATGACTCTTTTCTTTACTTAATTTATATTTGTCGGCCTTAGGTCTTAGGTTTCGTAAGGAGACGATAAATTAAATAGAACAGAAGTAAGTATCCACCACCATGACAAAATACCGACAAACGAGTACTAATTCGTGTTAAAGCCATATCCTACTTATCTAGGCTATTTCCCATAATAACTTTATTAATATTGATTATTTTAGATATATTTAGGGTCATTTGGCTGTGATATACACAATATCATTTCAATCAAAAGTAAGACCCGACCACGAAGCACTTAAGTGCTGTGTTGGAGCCGCGTTCCCACGATGCGACTTGTTGTATCAACTCGTCGAATTCGACTGAGTTGAAGCGTGTGAACAATGCAAATCGATGCGACTTTAGTTGTATTCAACTAGTCGAAAGCGAGTTGATTGAAATAGGACGTGCTCTATTTCTTTCGACGAGTCGAAGGTTGCAGTCAATCAAATTGTGTCATTTGAGTTGAATGGAGTTACCTCCCTTCGTTCAAATTTTCCTCAATGTCATCAAGGCCGAAGGCGTTCCTGTTCATCTTCAAATTTACTTTAAATAGTTTATGTTTATACTCAACTTTTTACTAACTTAATAATTTGAGCCAAGCGTAAGATAGCTTTTGTTTACCGTCGATTATCTGATGAACGTAACAAGTCTTAAATATGATTACTTTAGTGGCCATTCTTTACAGCATGGCAAAATACTGACAAACCAGTATAGTTGTTAGTATTATTATTTGACTGTATTCCATTTTATGGGGTTGCAATTTTCAGGAACTGCAATACATTTTTAATATCAGATTATTAAAAGTTAGGGTGTGATAAAATCTTTTCCAAGAGGTCAGATAAATGTAAAGGCCCAATCTCTATAAGTGATGTTAACTGCCCGAAAAGAAATACTGTTCAGCATCAGCATTTAAATTTCCAGTATTACACGTAAAATTTCGTTTATCGACACTGGCATGCTTTAAGGCTAAATACCACAGTATTATGTTCCGACATATGTTCCTTTATAAATCGGATGTGCCTCGACAGTCCATTCTCTATGCCAAATGGCAATCAATCATGTTCTAATTTTTTTTCCTTTTCATTGTATGATTAACACGTACTTTCTATGGACTTCTTGTCTGCAATAAAGCTATTATTATTATAAGCCGGGGACACATTTATTGTGAGTTATTGAAGATAATATACTGGGATCTGTGATATATCAGTGTGGACGAAATCAGATAAAGCAGTCAATCCAAGTGAGCATTGTTATGTTTCTCCAAGTAAACGGTTATTTGCCCAAATGTTACACTACTTTAATATTGCATAAAATTGACCAGAAATGATCCCTCAACAGTTAAAAACCTAAAATATCGCCCATGGAACGGAAAAGCAAACTTAATGTTTATATATATATCTAAGAAATAATCAGCCCGAGAGTGGTCTGACGAATTGACTTTCGTCGTGAATAGGATCTGAGAAATCACATATTTGACCCACCTTAATTGTCTAGTTACAGCGTAATGGATGGACATCGAGTATCATTCCTACTCCCGTAGATACATCAGTGTTGGCCTTTCACCTCGAATTAATCTATAACATCTACCATAACCTACAGCTGTCTACTTGCTTTTGTTACATATTTGACAAATGTTTTTCTTTCTACAATTCAATCTGGTAGTTGGAGCCTGAATCTAGTTATGGAGCTCAGATACATAACTTTTATCCATCTAAAAGTTTCACATCCTGAGGCACCATGTTTGCATTGATATATTTATGAATGTAGAGAAAGAAGGCCTCCACCAGGCCTGAAACACTCTTTCAATGGTTTCAATCAAACACATTCAAATTCATTCATTTCGCTCTTACCATACATGATATATATCAGAGGTGACAATTTACGATATAATGATTATCTTTACTATTATAACTATTATAGCTTTTCCAGCATTACATTTAACTTTTTTTCAATTGCCCACTTTGTGAAATGTTTGTGAGGATATAGAAATGAGTTCAGTACGTTCGTCACTACGTCCGTCCGTCACATATCGTTTCCAGACCTTAACTACAAATCCCCCCACGTTATCTTCGAGAAATAATATATTAAGCAAGTGATGAGAAAGTGCCTTTTGGTATTTGGAGATTTCAAAAAACAAAAATCAGTTTTAGTGGAAACAAGTTGAATTAATATTGATGTTAGCCTATGTTTCAGTAGGTTAACTGCAAAACCGCTTGAGGTTTGATTATGAAGTTTGATCCACTTCACCATACTTGTACAGAATTTACTAAGTACAGTAACAAAACGTATTGATAGATATGCCTAAACTGTTCTTACTGTAGAAAATGTAGAACTTGAAAACTAGTTCAATCTAAAAGGTTGTCAGTCATCTTCCAAAGTTTTCATCACGAAAGATCTTGTTTATAAAATTGAACGAATGAGGAAAGAATTAAAATTTACCCTTATGTCTTATGTCAGTAACTTTTGAAAAATGGGCAATTCTTGTTACGCCGTTAGTTGTAATCATCCCACTACCAATTTAGAAAAAAACAGCTTTCACCAAAGATAAATGTCGAAGCTGCGTTCGTGAGGACGTCATCATCATATACAAGGTTTAATCTCTCCTTTCTCTAGAGTTAATGCGCTACCGTGATAGCCTAGTCTATATAGTTCCAGCAAATCAAACCTAACGTAAACTGATTCTGGAAACACCTTCTTTGAGATATAAGAGTCTTCATAATTTTACGTCGACTGCGATATGTTATCCGCTGAAAGAAGTTTGTTGTATACCATAAGTAAGCTATATATAATAAGATACGATGTTACTGAGCATCGCCCCTCAAGTGAAAGCGAATGTATTTTAATCTTTGAATACGATTGGACAAACAAAACGGAGATATTAATGACGTCAACGGAAGATTAGTCTTTGGATGTAGACTGCGTTTTTCAAGGATTCATCTAACCGCCTTAATCACTCGTCTTGTCTGTCTAAGGTAATTCCAGGATAGCTGACCTATTAATGCCCCACATATTCAGCTAATTTAAGATAGAGATACTTTAAAATCTTGCCCTCTTCACAATCTTGTATAGCCTGTGCCATTTTCGTCATGAAAGGTAATTACCATTAACGATCTTAACATGGTCTAGTCAGAGCTTAGCAATTAGACGACAACCAAACAATCTTTATCTTTGAGAACTTGTAAGAAACAATTAGGACGAATGTGGCCTGATAGACTGACTGTCCACCAATGTGTCCTCGATGTGAACAGACTTTGACAAATCCTATATGTTATACGACTAAGTACCGTCTAGTTACGACCAAATAATAGGAGATGGAGCCGTATATTTCCACTTATCATTAGACAAAGCTCTGACCTTAAGCTTCATACGTCTCCTTGCTCTCTCTTATTTATTTATTTATTATTTACTGGATTGATGTTTGACATATTTCTCAAGCTGATGTGACGAATTTGTTTTTCTGGTGTGTTGTGGACAACTGGAAAGAAATCTCATAAACAACTACCCCATTTAATTTTCCCCGCAGCCACCAGAAAGTTTCCTTACAAACCTGTTGTTGTCAATTGGCTCGAACATACGTGGTGCCGTGAAAGGGATTCATCAGTTGCTTCTTTGGTGAATTCCAACTCTATTCAGTAGGTCATAGACTTTTCTTGTATCATGTAATGCTACAAAATACAAAGTACGTATCATTGCTTAGAAAAAGGCTAAGTTCGCTGAGCCTCATTTTGATTACATTTGATCACTGAAAAGCAGCCTGTGACTCAATTTTTGAGGTTTTGTAGAAACTTACATCAAAAGTATACGTCTGTGACCTATGGTAGGCCCTGCAAGCTTTTTAAATAATGAACTGTTAAACAGACTATCCTATAACAAAACAAATTCATAGAGGGAGAGACCTCTTTATATTCAGCGGGCTGTTGAATTGTTACATGCAAGTTTTTTCACCGTGGCACAACGGACGAAACAAAAACGACTGGAGGTCATATTACCTCCATTTCCATTGCATACATGCGACTTCGTTGCCGCCATCTTGATTGATAACGTAGCAAAAGTCGGACACCTTAAAAATGCCACATAGTCCAAATAACAATCGTTCCAAGTTAAGTTCCGAATTGAGTGATAGTGACACAGCCTTGGTATTTTATAAGAAGCACCCCCTCCCACCCCACCCTCTAAGAGTTAGAACAAGAAGAACAGGATGGGTAGCGAATAAATGGACCCGGTGCCCAGTCCAAAATACCATCTTTATTCGAAACAGACGCTTTCCATCTCATTGATTTGGTATAGGTAATAAATGGATCATACACCCCCTTAGCCGTGGTGCCCATTATATTGGAAGTTTTGGTTCACGAGACAACTTCTGATTTATGTTCTCAGTCGGGCTGAAAGCATCGATGTGTTAAATGCCTTTGTCACATTGGCCCAAGATCGTAATCTAAGGTTTGCAAGGGTTCATTTACTAGTCCACTTCAAACTTATCGCTCCACTGACCTGTGCTTATATATTACCATAACATCATTGCTCACATCATATATGGAATTTTGATTAACATTATCTTCATCAAAGTACAATGTGCGATATTCTTCTTATTTTTACGTATCGATGACAAACACGCAAACCCCAATATATTCTATTTTTATAATGATAATTTAAAGGTGATGTTAAATAAAAAAACGGGTGTTTCATGAATGGGTAGATATAGTTAAATAGTCCCCCTAGTCCTTACATAGTCATGGTATATTTTCTAAGATTATGGTTATCTAAAGCTTTGATACAGTTTCATGTTGTCATGCGTCTGTCCCGCAAAAAGCGTGTTTATACCTGGTCGATATATCAATGACAATATCCACGATACCGTCTTAAACTGTTCAACGAAATTACCGTTCGGGCTCTAATGTTACCAACTTGGTTTTTTCATTTCCAGCCTGGCATGTTTCCTTAATTGAAGGACAATGGCCAGAAGGGTGTCGGGCGAGAGCATTAAGCGTCCATTGATCACCAACATAGTGAATTGCCGTTAAACGATTAATAAAGCTTTTCCGAATATTTCCATATTTCTCGAGGCCATCTCATTTGTTGACAACTGTCATTCAAGAAGGTTGCATTTATTTTTCACCAGCGGATCAAAAGTCAATAGGGAAATATCCAGTTCTCTGCATTATGTATTTAGATGCTGTAATAAACTTGTTGCTCCAAATAAGTTATGGATTACCCGTACATTTAAACGCTGTCTTGTGTGTGACAAAATGACATTTAGTTTGGAGTTATGTTGCTCTGGGAGAGGCTTTTTATTTGTTAAATTAATGCAATTTAATATTATATTTACTTTTTATGGCTGAAGATTGCATTTACTGTTACACTAATTATTATCTCTCTGCCATATAGTGTAAAATCTGAAAATTTACTCATCGTTCCTGGCCGTTGAAAAATGTGTTACTTTTCTATAACATCTTAACCGTAAAGTTATTAATTTTTGCATAATGATCTTGATGACAGCACATTTGGGTTACAGCTGAAATTCTGAAGTCCGAGAAAAACATAAGCACGAAAACGAAGCTAGACATTGCTCATTATGGCATCTTTACGATTAGAAAACACACACTCCTTCCTGGCACTCCCAAAAACATTTGCTTTATATTCGAGATTATTCCATATTAATGTCTTCAGAGTAAATTATTCCACAAATGGCTTTATAACCACAAAATAATATGTATTGGATTAATTGGTCACATAAAATACGTTTTAAATATAAATCTGTATTCCCCCGATCACTATGTGAAGAAGTCTTACATTTATCAAGGCTAGGCCTTGATAGGTGTATGAATATGCCTTAAGATCTTACATTTTGTTCGCCAGAAGCCTATTTACCGCCATATGCACAATAAACACATAAACAACATGGAGTAACCAAGCGAAATTCATATGTCTTTAGATGCACATTGTTTACAGATGTAAATGGTATTCTGAATGAGAAACTAATAGGAAACTGTGGAATCTGTCTTCATTTTCAGTTTTTACCACAGGCTGTGAAAAAGTTCCGGCCAAAATGGCGATGATCGTATAACGTCCGAGATGATGTGCGCAGTACATTCGATGGCTTCCGAGAGACGTCATAAAATACTAGTTATTACATAAATCCCTCACAATAAACAGTTAAACAACAGGAAAACAAAATCGTTACGAAATCCTTACTTCGTATCAAGAGTTTGTTACGGTAGACACCAAACAGAAAGAAAACGATCAGCGATTTTATATATTTACAATATTTATTGTAAAATAACAAC
>JAVFBZ010015430.1:1294-11811 GCA_032466195.1 Katharina tunicata | reverse complement strand
CATGGTTTTCTTAAAAAGCGAGTTTATAAATGCACACATCACAAAATGTCAAGGCTTTGAGGCATATTTTAATAATATATGCTTCGAAGCCTGCAGCCACATGATTCGTATTTGCCGCAGGCCACGGGGTATGTCTCGCAGTGCGGACTTGTTTGTATATATATATACTTTCACAAATAACTGTTTATAAGTCCCACTGGTCACCACCTTAAACATATATTATGATATGTTGAGGGCAGTCGGGGACCAGTGGGGCGTATATATAAATGAGTACTGTATATTTGGGTGTTTTCTTCGTTTAGTGGGGATTTAGAGACCAAAATATCACCAATCTAAATGTAGACCTAATATTTTGTTATTATGGGAGGCTAAACTGACACCATCTTGAATATCTCCAAGCCTTCATGATTGCCTCTATGGAATAATCTATATTTGCAATGTCTGTTAACGTGAATCTCTTGTACTGACTTCTATTGTTTTTGGTTTTTGTCGTCGTCTGAGCTGAATTGAGTTGCTTTGGCGTGAAGATTTACGTAGACTCATAAATTAGGTCATCTCCAACATATGAACGAAGATAAGTGAAGCAAGTACCGATTGATTCCATATATGTTTAATGCAAAACGACAACAACAGCAGCAAGACACATCATGTGCCATTAAGGTGAAAATCTGTGTCTGGCAATCGGACAGCTTATCCTTGCAGCATAAACAGTTATCGCTGAGATACTAGAAGTAAAAAGGAAGTATAGACCTTACCAGAACATCGGTAGAGTCACGGTACCGTCAGAACAGATGGTTTCAGCCAAATATGTTGAATTATTTACTGCGTCCAAAACTTAATTAAAGATTATTGATTGATGGATCGAATATGTAGTGTTCAACGCCTTCTTTAGTGGCATTTCAGCTACGCTGTGGGGTGAATATTTTGACATTTTATCATTTTGAGTTGTATCACTTTGTATATCAGAATACCCCGACCGAAGATCAAAAAGCGAAATAAGTGAACTGACGTAACCAAAGTCGACAAGAGGATTCGAACCCATTTAATTTTTGTTCGGAGGCAAAAGTGTCAAATTATGTTTTTAAACTGTAAAGTAGTCATTTTCGTTAGATATGCACGAACACAATTGGAATAAATATAGACATTCGATCCCAAATCGCTGGTTGGATAAGAGAACAAAAAGTATATGTCACTATATGCATTAACAAATCTTTACCTTAGCTGAATAAGCTCCACGGACAATATACTTGTACGTCAAAACTACATATTAATAAAATAAAAATGTACCTAACGAGACTCCCACGATCCTCGATCAATACGTTTAAAGAAAAGCACTCACAAACCTCTATATCTATACAATTGTTAATACAATTATAACTAAAAATGTTTACTTATTTATTTTATCTGTTTAATACACCTATAATTAGGTTCTAAAAGCTTTTCAGTATTGACGGTTCGTTGGGAGCTGTAAACAGAGCTTTCGGGATATATATATTCCACTCGTGCTCACTATAATTCATATGCCAAGACACTGGTTGCCTTATTGTGAAATGTTGTACAAATATCGTGCCATTTTGCTGTTATCCATGTCGTGTTGATACCCTTTCATCGTTTGCTGCTTCTGTAACATTGTGTAGCTTTTTCGCTGTCCACTTACATTCAAATTTCCTAAAAGCGGTTGACAGCAAGCCCAGCTAAATACGAACCAAAACCAAGTTTCCACAATGCATTAATGATAGTTCTTTGAACATGATTTTTAAGCAATGTATGTATCGAAATGGTCGACGCTTACATATATGCGCATAGTTACAAGTTCACACCAGACGCTTGGAGACGCTATAAGTATACAACAACAAACGAGTGTTATGTAGTAACAATGTAAACTCAAAGCGTGATAACTAGACAGACTTCATACTAAATAGTTAACAAACATATACAAGGAGGAAGGTTGAGAAGATAAAAAATCACCGGTCGATTTCATGGTGAGGTTTTATTAAAATGGCGGCTAAATTCCAACGATGCTGTAAATAATGGCTACATACTAGTTTAATACTTGCTGACTATAAAGTTGCAAGGGGATAATAATTACAAAAAATATCATTCTCCATTTAACATTATCATTCTCATCATAAAAGCCAAATTTATAGTTAAATACTAGTTAAAAATGAAAAAAAGGCAACAGTTTTCTGTTGTTCAATAAAATATAGCATAGAATAAAGCAATAATTAGGTGCCGATCTTTTGTTGAGTATTTAGTCACTTAACCAAATAAACATTCATCAAGATAAATTTTGCTTTCAAAATTTCAAACTGATATCACTGATCCTTAAAGTGTAGTGGTGATCTATATAGCAAGGTTTTGATTAATCTAAAAAAAAATGCATTTCAATGATTTTGAAATGATTAATAACTGTTTACGAAGCCAGGTAAAACAAACCTTTTTTGGGTGTCTGTCTTTTCTGATCATCATTTCCTGGTACACAGTTCTCTTTCCGTGAGGTGTTGATCACCTTAATAATTGGTACGTTGAACATGTGATAGTATGGCAGCTTTGGGTGTGTTATCATTGAACAGGATTGCCTGTTGTGGATAAGTACACTGTCCCTGTTTTCTCTGATTGTGGAATAGTCGGGGAAAATCTGTGTAGCTATATAGCTGTGATAACACCATACACATCTTCTACGTATCCTTATATCTATCTATCTTTGGTATATGAAATCAGCGTTTGGATACACGATTTGCTGGTCCTGTCAGCTGAGATAATAGAGGCAGATAGGCTACACACTACCAGGACACCAATCGCGGTGCAGAAACAAATGGTTTCAGCCAAACATGTTGAATTATTTACTTTGCGTCCAAAACATAATTAAGGTACGATGGCCAAATGATCTGCTTCGATCTGCTTATGTTGCGCTGCTCTCACTTGACCTTCAATATCCTCTTCTATACACGGTTATTGTTCCGCAACTAAATACTTTTTCTAGTCCAGCAGAGAATTCCAATTACTAGTGGTTGCCTAAAGCCAGGCGTTACCCATATACTTATTATATTTGCGATAAACCGGTTGGGACGGTGCATAAAATCGAATCAATTACGCTTAACCTATTTATAGTTATTAAATCTGAAACTTCATCCGGCAAAGGATTTGCTTCAGGTCACGTGATATGGTTTAGACCTGGTGCAAGGCTACTTAATGCTCTATCCATTTCCGGTTTTTGATTTCTCGCCGAGACTTGATGTGTTGCCCAGCTTGCGCCATTATGTGGACTTATTTTTTTCGTATGAAATAGATTTACAACTGAATGGGAAAGCTGAGGAATCGATTTGGTGAATATGTGCGCGGGTTACGTAAGTACAGCTAATAATGTACACCTGTCAGTTACAGGTATATATTTACTGTTATGATACAGTTTATGTCCTAAGGTGGATTTATCTAGCTGTCATTATTTATTATATAGAGAACATTTTAAATAAAAAAAATTATTGAGATTCATTCGAACTGGTTCGTGCCATTGGAATAGCATCGGAATGGAATAGGACTCCGAACGAGTCTCTGCGCAAGATTTCCCGCCAAATATAGCGTGAAAAGCATTCAGTTGACATTGGTTTCTTTAAAATAAAAAACGGAAAGTTTTTTCTCACTTTACAAAAAATACAAGGTTTCTTCCTGGTTTTTTCATCATACACCTGCAACGTATATATAAGTGAATTACCCTTAATTTACGATGTTAAACATCAATCAAATAAATAACTGTTCTCAGCGATTGATGTTTAAACTGAGATAAAGCCAGATTGTCAGATGCAGTGTTACCTCAGGTTGTAACTTTTATCAACGTCTATATATGGGTGTCATAATCTTATCTGCTCATGAGCGTCTGTTATATATACATACGAGGTGTGACCGAACTAAACGTCCCAGCATACGAGAATGAATGTTTAATGATGATACTTCCTATAGGAAGTCACTATTGTGGCTGGACTGTATATCACCTGCTATTTTGAAAGGCATACCTTCAAACCTACTACATGTGTCAGTCACTAAATTGCCTTATTTTAACGTTAATGTGTACAGCTTGTGCAATGTCATGATAAAATTCATCAAAAAAATTGGAATCTGGTCTAAATAAGTATCGCCACTATTATACACACATTATAAATCGAGGGTGAACTTCTTACTTCGTCGAATATCTTTTTTGCTATATATCTGTTTTTAGAAAGATATTCATTGTTTGCGCTCTGGTACAGCGGAACCATGCAAGTAAGAGATTTGCTCTCTTTTGCTCATATGAAGTAGGTTAATCAGTAAAACAAACGTATGCGATAATTGTAAGTAATGCTGCAACTACTAAAATTATAAGTCAGTATTTCTGGATAATTACTAGCCCGCTGAAATAACAAAATACAATACTAGTATTCCATTGTTAGTACTTCTGCAACTGAATGCTGAAATAGTCAGTGTCGGTTAGGGTGGTTTCCTTCACCCATTAGGCTGCCGCGTCATATCAAACTATAAGACAATAAGATTTGTTAGTCTCCTTCGCTTCTGTTTGACTCCCGGGTACACGCTTGAAACTGTGGTAGTACGTCTTGAATATATCGGTCTATCAGAACGGGTTTTCCTATATATTGGGTTCAGCTATATGACTGGTCCGGACAGTTGTCACCTTTTCTTTCCGTTTGATGTTATTTCTATTTTCAAAAGCAGCTTCCGGAACTGGAATGAATCTTGTGAAATCTCTCTCATCACATGGCGTGACTTACCGGCCCTATAGGCTCCATCGGCAAAACCTCGCGTGATTTCTCGTTATTTGGTTGTCATCACGTAGCTCGGCCGTGATAGGTGTAAGAATATGTATCAAAAATGGTTTATTTTGTTCGCTGGAATTAAGCCTATTTACCGCCGTATATGGACAATAAAGGCGTAAGAAAATATAGGATAATCTAGCGAATTTCATAGGGCTTTAGATGCACTATATTTAGTTTGGGGGTTAATTTTGATCTGAATGTAAAACAAATGGAAAGTGTTGAATCGGTCTACATTGGCAATTTGACCCATGTGAAAAGTTCCGGCCAAAATGGCGATGATCGTATCACGTCCGAGATGATGTGCGCTGTACATTCGATTGCTTCCGAGTGCTTATATGCTGCCAACCTGTCTATACCCGTATACACTGCAATAATTTGGTTAAAATTGAATTGAAAACTCAACGGTTCCACGGTCTGGAGCGGTTTTTCGTGAGATGTATTTGAACAGGTTTGAAAACGCATTTTTGTGTGTAAACTTACGACAAAAAATGAAATATTATGGTATCAGTGGCGGATTTAGGGGGGATGGTGGCGCAGGTGTATACCGATCGGTTTCGCAAATCGGTTACGCAAGACACATACGTGTATAACAGTAATTAAAATATGGACATAAAATACCTCTGTTTTTGATTTAATGCAAACGTTTGTTGCAAAATACCTCCTCATTATAACCCTAGGAACAAAGTATTCCATCAAGCAATTAGTGGACGCGAAACACGTGGTTATGCCGAGGCAGGACTGGTGATTGTTTTTGCTCACGTCAGTGTACGAACCTCAATTATATCACTTTATATCACGACCGACCCGCATTATACAAACTGTATTATTATTTTAATACGTTATTTCGCACTTTGTCGAGGTTGATATTTTCTAAAATCTTAAACTTTCAGCCTTACTTGAAAAAAAAAAAGAAATCCCGATTTATAGCACCTTTAAATTCAAGTCATATTGTTACAATGCTTACACTAAATTTCATTATGAAAATAAGCTCCGGCCTTCCTCATTTTCAGAGCTTATGGGGCCTAGGCGGCCCCTGGACCCTCGCCCTATTGGCTAGGATAATCGAGCCCCTCTCCTTTCACTAAATCTTGTATCCGCCACTGGGTATGGTAACATCATTTAGTGATGTGGATTTACAGCTTTTCAGAGAATAACAGCTGTAAAACTACAGTTTGTTTGTTTTATTGTTGCGCTGTGCGTAAGGTTATTTCACCCATATGACGAGGTGGCAAGCCACTGAATGAAGAAACCCACCCTAACAAACACTGCTCGGTAACACGGGGAACGCCACGATACTTTTACTAGACGAAACACAAGACGCCACATCAAATCGGCTTCCTGGTTCCTCTCAGTTCAAGGGTCTACAGGAGGTTCCTGCCCAAAACCACCCTAGGTAAAACTACAGCCCTGCAATGTTATAACCCTGCAGGAAAATTTGCTGTTATAGTAATTAGCCAGTCCTTAAAGTTGTAAATTTACAAATAATTTGAGGCAGTGTTGACAACATGGAATAGGTGTTAAAACAATAAATTAATCAAAACAAGTTCCTAAGTGACTTGGAGGCCATACTGACAAGGCCTAAGTATTTTGATCGCTAAAGCTCACCAATAAGGGCTGGTTAGTGGCATTAATATAGGATAATACAATACTATAAACAATAAACATTAAAAAAAAACTGTCTTTGTTCCGACATTTATTGTTATATATGTTGATAAGCATACAATGTAGACATTCTACAGGTAAATTACGATATACCTTTGTATATAACGAGTCGTGATCGAACCTGTTACCTGTCAATGTAACATAACAATCCTCTTGGTATATTTTCATGTTTTCAAGGTGTCACCTTTCTTTGTTCAACCATTTATTCTGTCTTTTGGCCACCTGGTAAATGGAATCTACACTTGAACGTGTTATAAAATTCATTGTAACTCGTGCTACTAAGAATAAAAGGCAGTTCAGCGGGTTTAAAGATAATAATATAGGCCTACTTGTTGTTATTTATTTCTGTTATCTAACTTTGTACTTGAAGAACAATATGAATAAGTGAGCGATTGGAGAACTTGATTTTGATAAAGCATTCAATATTTAAATTTAAGAAACGTTTTATTACTTAAAATGTTGATATGAGAACAAACTTGTTCGGTTTTTTTATGCCATGACCAAATATTTTCTGCCCTGCATGTGCTTTCATTGTTGAAATCGTAGGGACAGAGAAAGGGTACATAATCGAGTATGTAACTATATTTTAGTAATAAAGGATGGGAAAACGTTGAAAATAATTTGTTTGTCAAACTGTGAAAGATAATAAAAACTATCGCCGTCGTAATTTAAACTCGATACTCTGTATAGCGGCTTACTCAACAAATCCAGCGAAAATAGTTGAGAGATACTATGCTTTGGGTTTACAAGAGAAAGAAGAATAGAGGTTACAAAAATGTTCAGCCACTGAATTTTTAGTCTTATAGGATTAAACGATTAGACCGTCACCGATGACCTAATTCGCTTTTTTTATATCGTTTTTTTGTTGGACTTTGGTCATATAAGAAGGCGTATCAGCCCAATGGATGAAGGAAACCAACCGTATCGACGCTGACAATACAGCAGACACCGTAGAGCATTTACACAAAACAAAACAAAACAACGGAGAAGAAACACAACCATAAATGAGATTGCCCCCGGCTTACATAGCAACAGGACACAAGAAGCTCCCGCAACCACTCGTCACTTTCTTAGACGAGCTACGGGTTGCTGTACTACAACATTTATGTTTATGTTTTGACACAAACGAAACGTATCCAAACAACAGGCATACAAGGACGTACTACATAGTCAGTGTTGCTAAATTTACCAGAGACCTTCGTCCGCTTCACATATGTACAACTACTTTTCAGTTCTTCAGTATCCAACCATGACCACTTAAATGCTTGCCCAGCA
The DNA here is from genome assembly GCA_032466195.1 of Katharina tunicata. Taxonomy (NCBI): domain Eukaryota; kingdom Metazoa; phylum Mollusca; class Polyplacophora; order Chitonida; family Mopaliidae; genus Katharina; species Katharina tunicata. Next base: position 4,069 of record JAVFBZ010015430.1, on the reverse strand, counting down.
TATTCACGATGTGCATGGAGTTTCTTGAACTCTGACAGCCGAATGAGCCTGGCTCCTGATTGTTTACACAAGTCCTTAGCCGCACCAAAATGCTGTGGATCCCGATGGTAAAAATAACAAGAACACTCGTGTATGATCCAACCGTTTTCACATCCTGTCAAGCACTTGGTCGAATCATCTATTCCGTCAATTATGTGAGCTATTTGAGTCTGTTGTTCTACTGGATCTATTTTGGCTCCCTCAAACCCTGCTTCTATTCTGGATAGAGACTGGTTTGCTCTATCCCTCCACTGATCCAGCTCAATAGATGCCCGTGTAATAAACTCCTGGTAATCCCGCTGCCTTTCACGATTGCTGTATGAAAAGTTTGCTATTGCCTTTGACCAATCTTGATCTGTATTGGCTCGATTATAAGTCCATTGTTTAATCTGGCTCAGATCAGCTAGCATGCCATGTCGTTCAACTTTCTCGGCGTGTAGACCAGATTTTAACCTGTCCAAATTAGAACTGACGACTTCTAATTTGTCATTCAGTTCTTCGATCCTGTCTAACGTAACAAATCGTCCATTAGCTTGGATTTGCTGCTTCTTCAACTGGCTGAGTTCCTCTTTAATCAGTTCCAGCACTGACATAATACCTTGGTTCTAAATCTCCAATTGATACAGAGAAATACTGCTGGCTGTCCCTATCAGCAGTGTACACAAATATACACAATTCATCATTTCCTAGTATGATTTACACAGATCGGTTGAAGAGTCTTCAGACAGCACCCTGCACCGCGTCAGTTAGAATGTTAAATATCAGCCTGCAACGTAAGTCTTCGTCATGTGTAAAGAGAATGATACTGCGCAAAATGACGAAAATAACCCAGCTCAGGACCACGAGGCTGCTGAACTGGGAAATTTATCTTGAAGTGAAATTCTACACGCTAAGAAAAATAAAACTCATAAGAAACATATCAGTTACTACAGCAAGTCCCCAAGTAGGCCTACAAAGACGTAGACCTACACGGGAGAATTTCATAGATGGATAATAATGGATGAAACATAGGTCATTTTGGTGACTTTAAGCACTTTAAGCATTTAAATATATTAAAATAATAACCTATTTAAATGATTTACAAACAAATATTTTCTTATACGATTATCGAGCAAATCCATCTGCTTACACTTTACAAAACCTTGCTAAAAGGATGCCTAACCTCACATTATTTTTTTGACCAAAATCAAATCAAGAAAAATGTTTATCACTTTATTTTTAAGAATAAATTATTACTAATTTATTGGTGATCTCTGTTCACATTTTCGCTTATTTTTGGGGGGTTTGAAATTTGGAGAGTTTCCAACTAGAAAGAAGTCCTAGACGACTAGCATGTATGAATAAACCAATATATGCTTAGTAATGTACATGTTCACCTGACCGGAACATAATTCCATCTTTGGTCGTGTTTTGTGACCCATAAATGCGCGCTATTGTGCATGAGTGAAAAAACCTTTAGTTGGACAAAATCCCATAAATAAATATTTCGTGTAACGAATTCCATTATATACATAAAGGATTATGCAAGATTGAGAATTATGTTCAGTGGTGTGACTAAAATCTCTAAAAAATATTTAAGCTGTACTTTATCCCAGCCTGATAGACATTCTGATCGAAACCATAACAACTTTCCTTAAATCGCAAACAACAAGATGACTGATTATGGTGGAAAAGGCATGACCATTTTAATGAAATATGCATGACCACTGGACGGGTTTTATAATACAAATCTGTTGGTCTAATACTGACAATCACTTTTGCTTTAACTGTTTACATTTTTTTTTTAAAGTTAATTGTATTTCTCAAAATTACATAGGGTGCAAAACGAAGCAAAACATGTAAATTTATGATATATGAAATCATTCTGCAAATAACAACAAACCACTTATTAATATTCCTTTGGGTATCCATTTTACATAATTCAGTTCAAGGGTGTAGACATACATTGTTTATAATATTGCACAACAGTCGTCACGAAGACAAATTCTGTCGTTAACATAAAGAATGTCTACGCATGAGCTAGAAAGATATACATACGTCCGTCGATACATTACATCGAAAGCAGAATTTTATATTCAGTTTTTCGTATGCGATAAGTGTAAGTAATGCTGCAACTACTCAAATTATAAGTCAATATTCCTGGATAATTACTAGCCCGCTGAAATAACAACATACACTATTCCATTGTAAGTACTTCTGCAACTGCATGCTGAAAAAATCAGTGTCGGTTAGAGTGGTTTCCTTTACCCATTGGGCTGCCGCGTCATATCAAACTGGTGAATATTCTTGAGTACGGAGTAAAGCGCCCATCAATCAAACAAATCGATTCTCTTTCACGTGATAAGACAATAAGCTTTGTTAGTCTCGTTCGCTTCTGTTTGACTCCCGGGTACACGCTTGAAACCGTGGCAGTACGTCTTGAATATATCTGTCTATCATAGAGGGTTTTCCTATATATTGGGTTCAGCTATATGACTGGTCGGGACAGTTGTCACCTTTTCTTCCTGTTTGATGTTATTTCTATTTCCAAAAGTAGCTTGTACCGGAACTGGAATGAATCTGGTGAAATCTCTCTCATCACATGACGTGACTTACCGGCACTATAGGGTCAATCGGCAAAACCTCGCGCGATTTGTCGTCATTTGGTTGTCATCACGTAGCTCGGCCGTGATAGGTGTAAGAATATGTATCAAAATGGTATATTTTGTTCGCCGGAATTTACCTCCGTATATGGAC
>JAVFBZ010015419.1:0-11812 GCA_032466195.1 Katharina tunicata | reverse complement strand
CGAAAACATCAGAATCACCCTGTAATATTGTCAGGCAGGTCTTCCAAATGTATGAAGACTAGATGTAAGCTAGACTCAAAATGTCTATCATTTGGCAGATGTTTTAAACTGTGACTCTGAAAATGTGGTTTACCTCATTACTTGTAAAAAGTGTTGCTTCGTTGAACTTTGAAGAAACGTTTACTCTAATTATGTGAAAAGTAATCAAAAATCTCCCAGATCTCATTAAGGTCCAAAAGTACACATACAATAATTAGTTATACATGGAATAATGTGTTGTTCTGTACGTTTGACGTATCTCATATTTAAACAGCAATATATTCTTCTTCCATTGCATGCTTAAAATCATGCAGATTTTTTTTGAAAGCTATATACAGAAAAAAAGCAATGTGCAGTTTTACTTAATGCTGTATAGGGCAGTCAACGAATCTGGTTGAATAAAAATGTAATTAGCCCTTTAAATAAAGTTGGTCTGAGTGGATCAAGCGTATGTAGCAGTTTCTCAAAATGTTATAGCCAACTAGATAATAGTATTGTATGGTTGACTCTTCACGCCATATTGTACAAGTTGTACATAAAATGCAAAAACATAATCAAGCAGGTATGCATTTCCTTGAAATTCACCTTATGATAAATTACACTTAATTAAAAAAACCTATCTCATGAAAAATACTTATGATACTGATCACACAGGTGTTATAAACAAACCGCCATATTTAATCCGGCCATAACGAGAAAATGAAAAATTTCAAAACACAACAATTTTGGAAACAGCTTTAGGCGGTTTATCCACTTAGAATAACTAAATTTTGGGTTTTAATTCCACTCTAAGGCATGTGTAAAAATAGTACAAACAAATAAAAAATGTAAGCATATTCACGAATTACGCTCTGCATGGCTGCAAGTAAATTCGAACACAATTTAGCAAGCTATATTCTGGAAAAGTTAAATTTATTGCAAGCATGTAGGCAATAACACATGAGCTATACCTAAACCAGTTCAAGAACCTGCGAGAAGATGATATTGGATTGTATGTGATGCGCACGATGTTTCAAGTATGTCAGTGGTTTGGGTGATATCCTGTTTACACATGACATTTATAATGCCTAGAGTAATCGAAAAAATAAACAAATAACACCATCATTAAATTAATCATCTTGACAACCCAGAAAGATAATCATACACAGGTGAAAGTCTGACCTGGATTAGAACTGGACTTTTGTTTATGTTTGTCATTTGTCTTGATTGTTAATTTTACTTAGCTATAGTAATTCACAGATTGAGTAAATGATTGAGGTTAATAAATTGTATAGCCCTTCATTTCATCTTTTCATTACAGACTAAACTTACGTCGAACAATACATTTTTTAAAAAGTTGGTAAAAACCGTCTTCATTTGTATAGTGAGGACTTCCCTTTAAGCTTGGATGGTGAATACATTCAACAATACGCGAACCCAATAATGCTTTGTTTATCCAGGTTCCCATCTGTAATCTAAAATAATATAAACATACAGGGTTTCCACGTGAGTTGTGTAACCTGAATTGGACTTGTTTTCCCATTGTATAGATCTTTTCCACCCACCCTAATCTGAAATTATAAACAGTGTGCTAAGAAATTCTTGGAAGTGATGTATTTATCGGTTTATGTGAACAATTTGTTTAATAATTTACATGATGTTCTACCATGTGTGATACGCATGTGGTAAACGTATGTTAGGTGCAATTCATAAGGCTACCATGTGGTATTATAAATTCAACGCCTCCAGTTCAGCGGGAATTTTATCGCACCTGAACTTTGTACGTTAGATTGTCATTTTACACTGTAGGCCCTAGCGTTATTTCATTCATTATTTCAACTGCGTTTCAGCCCACAGACTAAATAAACAATTGAAGAGAGCGCCATTAGCAAAACACATCATAGTGAATTTGCTTCGTGCTGCTCTGAAACGTGGAGAACACCAGTGAAAAAGTTTTTGCCTACCACCCACTGATGTCGTGGAAATTATCGACAACCTTAATGATTATCTTTTTTATTATTTTCTGGGCGTAAAATGTTCTAGGTTTCACACAATGTTAAAATTGGAAGTGAGCCTAACTGTTAGATTCATGTTCAAGAAGAATGTCAAAGGTGATAGTTTTTTCTGAAATGTTAGATTAAATGCATATGATAAATAAAGTACCCAAGTCACAAGAACAAGCAGGATGGCTTTGCTTCAACTCGACATCGTTCAGCTTCAACCGGGAATATACCAAAAATTGTCGACGCCAGAAGCAGATTTAAATACTCTCCTAGAATATTTTTGTCTTAAAAATCTGACCAACTCGTTCGGTGTGTAAATAATGTCTTGCTCTATTCATCCAATAAAATGTATGGGGAATATATTTTACAGATCATGCAACGACTTCCGACATCGACCAAGTCATATGGTCTATAAGTTCGACTTATAAGTTTTATATTCCGGGTCATTTTACTTGACTACGACTGTAAATGTAAAGGTTTTTGTTTTACAGACAAATAATGTGTTATCCGTTTTCGTTTGTCGTGCTTCTCGCATTTATAACCATCTTGTTTGGTAACAAAAAACAAGCTAAAAACATTTCTTGTTGCATGATTTTTGCCCAGGGAAAAGCATTCAGTTAGAACGCTAAAAATTAAAATGCTCAAATATTGCTGATTTAATGTTAGAACTTGATTTATCCTAAGAAAACAAAGAGTCATGTCTGCTGAATATCAAACGCAATGCATAATTATAAACCCGTAGATTCCCAATTGTCAGACTCTTATCTTCGTTAAAATGGTATATGTCTTCATCATGGTGAAATGCATGTTGACCCCCTAGTGAATTCAACATGAAGTTATATGAAACAATCGGCTTTAAAACTAAAAAAATTTGTTTCCGTTGGTTATTTCCCATGTGTCTCTCTGTCTCTCGTGTGTCTAAAGTTAAAGATCTTTGATGAAACACAAAGAACGGCATAAAAATTTAAAAGAGGATATTAAGCCTAGTTAATGGCCCTTTAAGAACATGCAAGCATTTTAGTCATATCAAAAGTATTTATGTATGATGGGTGTCCAAACAGTCGGCTTTAATAAGCATTTATTGAAATTTAGCTAGGTTATTTATGTGTAGAAAATAAGCTTAATAATTTGGCTACGCCTGCTAAAGCATTCAACCAGTCGTCAGATGTATATCATTTATCAATTTGCCAATTCAATATGTTAAGCTTCTGTTATAGTCTCTTATACCGTGATGAGTAGAATTTTATACGGACACGTTTTCCACAGCAGAACTCTTACTTTCACAAGACAGTTTTATCAGTGCTAAAAGGTTTCTAGATTACTGAGGGGAACACCGAGTTAGTTTAGAAAAGTAATATTCCCCTGAACGGATATGTGTAGGTTTTTCAAAGAACATGGAATGTCCCGTCAGAAAGCTGTCAGACCACATGTCTCAAGACTTTAAGCGAGAAACTATTCATTTTAGTAGGTATGCCAACACTGTAACCTTATCAATTCTGATCAATTACAAAAAAAAAAAGATGTCACATCATCACTTTCGAAATTGGTTTTTTTAATAATATGTAAACCATACAAGACTTGAAAGTGTGATTTTCTACCTGTTTGAATACCGACAAATAAATAAATACAAATAAACAAAGAACGTCATTACTATAAGTTTCAGGAAGCAGAACAGAACTCATCTGACTGTTATATATTATCATCTTAAAATTAGCGAACTGATATGATTAAAATGCTGCTAAGACATTAATACCTTGTGACTGAAAAAGAAAAGGTCGCCATCCATGCAAATTATTTTAGTGTCTGACCTAGGTTGTGTAATAGGAACTTTAGCCATTAACTAGCTGCAGTAATATTGAAATATAAGAATAACGTGATTTTGCTGCAAGATAATTCACAATTGATAAAATGCCTTGTACATGCCCAAACTAGAAATAATCCAAAAGGGGAACGTTATTGGTTTACAATCGCTCTTGAACAATTTCCCCATTGAGTCAATTTCTCTGCGCCAGTTTTGAAAAATATTTTTCAAGTCTAAAATGGGACGAGAAAATCATACCGTTTGATAAAAAGTCATATTAATTTTAGCATATTATTTTTAATGCGGCGAACCTCATTGTAGAAATCGTCCTACGTCAGTGACTTATAGGGGAAGTAAAGGTCAAGCAAAGTCATAGTTAAAGTATAGACCATATCAAGTTGAAACTAAAAAAACTATGACATTTCTTGTAGGATTACTCGTTTATTACCGCAAGCCACTTAAATTGAACTACTGAAAGTAAACTGCGTGGTGGACTTTTGATGCTACATTTATTGTAGCGACTATGACGCAGAAAGTATTAAACGGTGTATTAAAATATAGTGGATCAGATATACAAGTTTATTGTGTATATTTATACAGGTAATATTTTGCTAGGGTTAAATTTTCAGTAATTTGTGTTATTTCAATGTGCAGGAAAAACACAAATAAATAATTCCACAAACAGATCACTGTACATTTTATTTAAGTAGTTCAAATAAGTATGTGTCTTTTATTGAAGACGAGAAATCTTACAAAAGTTAATAGGAGTTTTGTGAATTACTTAGTATAGGGTCTGTAATTTGACTATGACTTTGTGCTGTGTTTACTTCCCCTTTACAATTCGAATCCCTAGTGTTTCATTTTGTTTGTATGATAATCGCAATTCCAATTTTATGTAAATAAAACATTTCATCGGTTGGTTTTTCAGTTTACATAACGTGGAATAAATCGCTTCAAAACGTTTGATTGGAGTTTGAAGTTATTAACATTACTTAAGGCTATTTCACTTGTAGGGGGGCCTAGTGGGAAACGCACCCTAAACGGCACTGACAAACAGTAGCCAACACAGTACATTTAAGGACGGAAACGGGACACTTCAACAAATCGGCCTACTGGTGCTACACAGTAGGGTCAATGGCGGCTCCATGCGTCGCTTAATAAAGCAGAATAAAAGTGCATCAAAATAGGAAACATTCATTGAACATACTTATGTAACAAAAAACAGTCAAGTACATGTAAGCTAGCTCATCAGATTCACTATATTGACAATGTAGCATTAGACACAGAGTACTGCTTGAATTTCGCTCTACGTCAATTTCAGCTGTCTTGACTTCGAGTTTGATTTTGTGGTGTGTCAGTCCCAGGTCTGATAATCATTGTCGGGATTTTCTTAAGATAGTTTAATCCATAAACAAATCATTTCCACAGTTAGATACAGACAAAAACAACGAGGAACAGCTTTTTTTGTTCAAAACGTGTCAAAAATTATCCAAGTTGGAATAACATAGTACGCGTTTGGGTTGGCAAGGAGAGTGGACAAATATTGATTCGGCTATGTAAAACAATGAACGTTTGGTGTACCTTTTTCACCTTCAAACATCTGCAATATTAGGCAGGACTAAATATAGTATAGCCGTTACGTGTGGTAGGGTTCGAATTGGGATTTTTTACGCAAAGTATACATGTTAACAAGTTCAATATCATATGTATTATAAACATTGTGTGTATAACGATTTTCAGCCAGCGTAAGGTGGTCCTTTTATGGTCAATAAACTTAAAAATATTCTGCCATGTGCGATAGATTGATAAACAGCTCTGACTTGGCCTAAAGGTATTCGGTACAGTTTTCGATACTGCCGTGTGTGGCTGCTTGCGCAAATCTGTTTAACTTAGTGGGTAGTCCTAATTTCGACCGGGTAATTCCAATGTACATGTAAGAGAATGGTACATGTATCTCTTAACAATCAATATATGGCGTTGTTGAAAGTCAGCTTCACGTATAGTCATTTTTGTATTAACATTTGGACTACAAATTACGCGCTTGGAAATGCTGTAGGGATCTTTTTTAAATTAATGTTGGAACATAAATGTAAATGGCGATGTAATCCATTGAACTTCTTGATTAATTACCATATTAAATTATCTAAACCAGTTTATAAAGGTTTTATGGAGGGAATTCGCTTTCCAATGACAGCTGACATTATCGCTATGTTAACATAGCTGGGTATTTATCAAGCAGCGTCTACACCAGTAGATTTTAATAGTCTTTGGACTCGTCCGATCATATATTTTATGACTTAACAAACAAGACCATGTCGTTCGGCGTGTAAATAGTGCGTTGCTCAATGTATTTTACGGCCAAACGAAAGAAATAAAGCTACGTGTACAGATCCTGAAACGAATTCCGCCAGGAACCACGACATATCTTCTGACCGAAGTTAGCTCTCATACATGAATCTGTTATGATGCTAATTTCGAATTGGATGCTCAAGGTCAATGTCATTTTTTTTTCAAAAGTGTATCATCATTCTCTCGAGCATATATGTATCGTTTGCGATTTTATTATTTAGTGGCAGCCTCCCCCTGGTCGTAAGTGGGCCTATTGCAGGTTAAAGTTTGGGCCTTCATATGCTTTCCTGAAAAAAATCATAAGTAAACCTTTGGCACTTATCACGTAAATCTCACTTTCAGAAACTTTTGAACGACATAAGAACTAAGTATTTCATCCTACATGTTTAGTCTACCCAGATTGAAACATTTACTTCATTCCTGAATGGCAGCCTACCCGGAATGAAATATATTTTCGTTACGGGTAGCACATGCACAGATTCTACCAAGTTGAAAGTAACATTGTTATTGGATTGGTCCAAATGAGCAGATCTAACTTGAATTTCTTATAATGAATGCTAAGGCCAATTCACAGCGGATGCATTCTAGATTTTATTGATGACAAATTCTGAAATATTTTTCATGGAACGATACCATAACCGTTTACAAACAAGATTCACATTATTTAAAAACTTTTCTTGAAAGAAGATCGAAGCGCTGCTCCGGAAATATACCAGAAGTTGTTATGAATAGTATTTAGTTACGTTTACTACTAAGTCATATTTTGCAAAACACTAGAGGCGGATAGCAATGTCAATGACTTTACATATCAGTTCAACGTTATTGTTGAACATTGTGACGTCAATGAGCGAGTAGGCCAGGTTGAAAGTAAAGCAATGAGCGTGTTGTGTCCTGTGTGGATTGGGCTTTAAACGTCATCTGGTTTATTAGTTATTTAAGATTTTCAAACAGTGTACGGATTTTTATGACAAGCTCGAAGCTCATACACCATTTTTTTCCTATTTATTTTCCGTCATGCCTCCCTGTGTAAGTTTGTTTTCAATTAAACTCGTGACAATTGTGTCCTCGCCGGGTATCGTCTCGGCCAGAGTTACATCCCCGGACAGGTGACGATAGCACGACAACGCTGTCAGATTCCAGGGACATCGAAAACAGTCTTTGACGTTGCTCAAAACAAGCCTGTAAAAACCGTTGTTTCCGATATTGTACCGTAATCTATTGTAGCGATTGTGAAGCAATTATGTTTTAATGTTTGACAAATTATTGTCGAATTTTACGGTCAGTTTTACTAAATTAAGAAAACAAAATTTGAAGCAAGGCGGGGTTTTTTTTAATTATTATTACCCGTGAGTTGAAAATGCTCACAGGGTTTTAGGGTTTTAGTCCCCTGGCAAATTAACCAATCACATAATAAGGAATTTGGTTACCGTATCATAAGTTAACAAGTCCAACACTAGCAAAATATGACCGACGTCACTGAATTTGTTGTGTGTTAAAAATGTATTACTTTAACACTATTAATGGTGATTTATAAAAATTGAAAAAAAAAATCATATTAGGCAGAACATGTGCCATTGCGACAGGAAATAAAATAAAACAAAATGTATGTTTAATTCGCGGTAGGTTGCATACCAGAACTTATACAATTACTGTTTCATCCTGGTTGGCAGCCTACAGGGAATGAAGTAATTATTTCATTTCGGGAGTTCATTTCAGTCCGGATATCTACACGAATACCTACAGCTATACCTCACTAGAGATTGGTCGTGATTTGAGTTTTTTTTTTGTTAAGGGTTTTAAGCTAAATTTTCAATCTAGTCAGAAAGATATTGTAGGCAGTAACTAACAGAACTAACGATTAAACCTGAAACCACTTCATGTCTTAGCTCTGCTGGCTAGATTATGTTCGTCCTGTGCTAAGTAGGACGGAGTCAATGTTAGCTTGAACGTGCACTGTCCTTCGACAGGGACCATTTTATTTGTACGACACATTTATTTTACAGTAGGTAATATTTAAACGGTTCAAAGCAAACCTAGATACAACATTACACTTAATGAACAATGTCACGTGAATTATGACTGAAGGGATAAAAGAGATGATCAGATCACTATAAAGAACATGTTTTCAACTAAGAAGAGAAGAACCGAACGCATTCACATCATTTCAATTGTTACAAACAACATATCAGTACACTGGAAACACGATCAGTCGATATAATACATCATCATTTTTCGTTCCAGGGAGCCAAAGATTCAGTAGACTGTGTTTGTCACACGGGGAAGGAGAGCAGACAGTACTGACGCAAAGGTACGCTGTTAACTGTGGGACTCGAGCATAAAAGACAGTCAGTTAAAAACAAGAATAATTTATCTAGACTATATCAGCGCATAATATAAAATCGTCGGTAATATAAAGGACCGAGTTTAAACGGTCATTAATAGAAAATCGTCGGTAATATAAAAGACGTAGTTTAAACGGCCTTTAATACAAACTCGTCGGTGATATAAAGGATATCAATGCTCATTTCTTTTTGCATAATGCTATCAGGGAATTATATCATTTCAGTTTGAGCAACATACTTAAGTAGCTATACAATGGTTGATTATTATTTTAGTGTTAAATCGAAACCAAAGGAAACGCGCTAGATGGCAAAACAAAACTAGTTTCTGTGAGAAACAAGACACAAATTGTGGCAATATGTTAATGGTTTCGCTGCTCTTCGTCAAACTGACATTTTCTTTATATATTCGATATGATACGATTCGTCTATCGCTTTTTCCAATATAAATTCTCAACATCTTGGCACTGAACTTTATTAATGACACCACCCTGATAGTAATGTTTACCTTTCAAAACGGCTCTTTAATTTGTTTGGCAAAAACTGGAGACAAGGTGCTACCCACGGGTGATCCGTAACACTGTGATAAATTTTGTCAATTTATTTGAAGTGTTGTTCAGGACATAATTAGCTAAATCACAGACGAAGAGGGGTTAGTTTTGACACAGCGGGTGACATCAGACAGAATCTATCAAATCTTTAACCAAAGAGATTACCCCTCTCAGTGGGAAATGAGATAAATACAGAGGTTACATCGATTGAAACCGTACTTTCATCAGGGCAGGTCGACTCTTAAATTTAATCGCTCTATGAATTCTTCTGAGATTTCAATGGAATGTGATGTACCAGCAAATAGGAAACTCAGGATGATGGTATGTGGTATATTATACTGCCAGTGCTACAGCCCATAAGTCTAAGTAGAATTAAGGGACTGCATCTTCCTTTGGGTATAGTTTAAAATATTCAGATTTGTTAAATTTACATTTGCTGTATAGACTTGTTAGAAAAGATGCTGAATGAGACTTGAATCTACCAGTAGGGTATTACATTTTTAGAAATTGCAAAAGTAGCGTTCTACACGTATTAAAATACGTCAAGACAGCTGCTCATGAAGTCTAAACCCCAACTCCCAAGGATAAAAACTGCGATACCATTGATAACATTTCATATCAAGATGGTGAGATTTATTTTGTCAAACAAATGATGTCAGTAGAACACGAAATAATGAGCCAATGTCCCACTCCCCGCATGAACAACTGTGCTCTGAGTCCATTCAGTTAGACGGATTTCTGCTTTGTATCATGTAAGATGTCTAGTCTTTATAACCAAGGATGTCTTTTATTAACTCTCCGGAACTCTAGCACAGACAAGTAGCCTTATCAATAGACCGGAAGAAAAACAGTTTACCACACCGGCGGTTATTTAACTATAAGCCGTTCGTCTTTTTATACTGTGTCTGTCGTACAGTGCGTTTGGCATATGGAATAAGAAGTTATCAAACAAATTTCAACAAAGAAATGGACATTTTATCTCCGCAGATAGAATCCTATTTACATTTCAATAGGTCTCATGCATGTCTAAAACATTAAGACCGACCATGAAAGGACAGAGACAAGCCTAGATAATGACGTGGAATATTCTACCGTTTTAACCTACCTACAAAGGTGAAGCGGTAAACATAGCGGACATCCGCTTTACTGTAATTTTGAAGATTATATACATAGACACAAGACTTGATAATATTCCCTTACCCCCTAAAGTAACCAATGTAAATTTATGTTGACCGCCCACCCTTTATGCTTTGCATTAGTCAGTCGCTAAATGTTAATTGAATACAAACTACAAATAACTTCAGAAACACATCTTCGTCCACGTTCTGCAGTATTGTGTCCCAAGCGAAAAAATGCTGGACAAAAGTAAAATTAAATGTATGCCGTAATGTGGACTGAAATGACAGCTTGAAAAATGAAGCACTATGTATAAGGGCGGTATGTTTCAAGTCTGCATTAATTCTGTTGTATTTTGAATTTGAAGAATAGTATCATTTCGACAGGGATAAATGTGCAAGTGAACATCCTCCCAAAAATAGTATTTCATTTATTTGGCGTTCATTTATTTATTTATTTATATATTAAGGAGCGGAATACTTCTACAAATTTCAATGTGTAATGACAGCAAACGCAGTTTTAGAATCTAAATGTAAATCTAAAGTGAAAATAAAAATGTAAATGCTCAAAAGCTGCTGAGTTTTTTGTAACTTGTATTGTATAGTTACCAGAATGATGGGGATGTTACTATAGGATCATGTGTAATTTAATATATGTTTGCGACATGTTCATTTCATCCACCACAGGAACTTAATGACAAGTTCCTGGTTTATGACACTTGTCAAATCAATATCTGAACAGTAAACGGTGAACACTGTTAGAATAAATACATTTTGTGAAATTAATACTGACTCCAAAGGATTTAGAAAAATCACAAGCAAACAAATCAATCAAGAACAAGTTTAGAAGATGTGAGTTTAGTCAACGGACATTGATTGGACTATAGAATGGTGTACCCGAGCGCAAACAAAAAAAAAAAAATAAAAAATAAAACATTTACTTACACGTATTATTGTGTATTCTAAATCTCTGTTACTAAACATTTTCTTTTTAAAATAACCAGTGAAAAATGTGTCCAAGGCTTCCAATGTATGCATATGATTTTCTCTGCATGGCCACTTCTGGGTTGTTCTCAATGATCAAGCAAATGTAAACGGAAATGCTATCAATTTAATATTATATAGTGCTTAGATAGCCTCAGATTGGTAGGCTTTAACGATTCAGCATTCATTGCAAATGATTCGACCCCATTTGTAAAATAAGTGATTCAATTATTTTGATGAGATTCCACTCAAACTAAAATTCGCTTCCGTTCAGACAGGTAAAATAAATCTAGTACATTGTAAGCATTGGGTTATCAGCCTGATAATTTTACCAGGCGTTGTACTTTTGTATTAAATTTAAAAAATGTCCTTATATTACGCTGTCGCACTTTTATCCTGGATAAATATATGATGTTATCACCATTCAGAGAAAATTCTAGGCTTCTGATTGGTCCATTCAAGGGACGTACAGCACCTTGTTTACCATACACATGGGGAATATTTTGCACAGGCGAGGTATATTTTGCATATACATACGGAGTCAGGGCGTCGCGTGCGTTTACCTAAAAAACCCGGGGCCGAGGTTATAAAAGTCTTTGAGTCTACTCAAGAGAAAATATAGTTGAATAAGGCTTTGGATGGATTTAAACGC
>JAVFBZ010015408.1:0-11812 GCA_032466195.1 Katharina tunicata | reverse complement strand
TGCCACTCCTTTGTGTCATTCTATTTATTGAAAGAGAACTTCCGATGGGATTAAGTGAGTCACACTCACCTCTTGTTCTCTATTGCCATTGTTGTTGAGGGTAGTGTCTTTCACCTATTGGGCTGGCATCCTGTCATGTGAGTGAAATAACCTTAAGCATGCCATAAAACACCAATCAAACAAATACACATGAATTTGACTTTCTCCTTTGAATATAGTCAAAACAAAAAGTTTTCGAAAAGTTGCTAGATACACTTATACTGTACGTTTAATACGGTTTCCAACAGGATTTGCCCAGTTTCCTCACCCTCAAAACAGGCACCACTGTCATGAAAATAAACAATATAAGTTTGACAAACTTTAGAGCCCCATAAAACACTGATCAGAGAAATTAACAAATCTCAAAACTACATAAATTTAAGTAGTTTAAAATGACACATTTTACAGTATTTAATAGTCTTGTGACCTTTTGTTAAAGTGTCCAAGGTAGTGTATTGGTTTTAGACTTTCTTTGTAGGTAATCTTGACAGGGTTCACTGGAGTCCTTCAAAACTCTAGATACAAATCCGTTTACAAGACGAGGATTTTTTTCTGTTCTTGTTCATTTCTTGCTTTCATGACTGTTTAGAAATCTGACCAGCTGATGTGCCAAATTATGTGAAGGAAAAAGAATAACTGACTATAAATTTAATCTAGTGAAGATTGTGTTTTGTGCATGAGGTGTCATTAAAAAAAAGGTCAATTCATTTTCTTAAGTTATTTAAAAGTTGAATTTCCTGGTTTTGTTTTAGGGAAGGTAGCCAGAAACCATGATAAGAAGTGCTTATTTTTGGCCTTCAGTCAATATCATCACAAAATTCAACTGCCAAATGATAAAATGCCATATAGAAACAACACCGCCAAATCAGACATGTAAGCGCCCAAAATACATTGGCAAACTGAAAGAACTGATCAGACGATTTGTAAATGTCTCCTTTATATTCGTATATAAACCGGTATATTTTTTTCTAAACTTCAGAAATGGATTCAGATTTCCTCAAAGAAGTCCAGAAAGCCCCCTAAATGTGAATTATGTCACTATCAATTCCACAGGCACAAGAAATTTAAAGTAAGTATATTTTTGTTTTAACATGAGATTGAATTGTTCACAGTAAGCTACTGGCTTATATTGTGTACATTAAAGTGAGGGTCCTGGCTCCAGTAACCCAGTTATAATTTAAAATGTTGCCCTTCAACATTCTCAAATGTGGTATTGAAATATTATTGTTCTATCCTTATAAATATATGTACCTGGAGAATAGAAACGATTTCCCTGTTATCGACCACTGGTTGTCGACATTTTGGGCGTGGCACCCAAGTCTAAAGCCTAGCGTAGATCGTCTTTGCGACTCGCTGCAACTGGGTTTCTGCGACTGACTGCAACTGGGTCATGACTCTATGCGACTGATCGCAGACAGTTTCATGCCAATCTAAGCGCTTTTGCGACTCGATGCAACTGGAAAAAAGCCAGTCGCAGTGAGTTGCACTTGTTCTACTTATTTTGGCCAGTTGCAGTGAGTATTGTCGATCTGTGCGCTTTCTGCAGCTGGCTGCGACTGAAACTGATCATGTGACATGGCAAATGCTAGGTTTCGAAGAAAATCGCATCCGTTATTGATTGGAACGAGGAAACAGAAAACGAGCTAATAGATCTGTGGCGTGAGAAGCCTTGTGTTTTCGATACCTCGTCAAAATCATTTTCAAATCAATATCGCAGCATTGGAAGAGCTTGCATTCCAGCTGAAAAAACCTGGTGAAGTATAAACTATATCGTCAAGAAGTTATCAAGGCACCAAATTCGAAAGGAAGTTATTGTAAATCAATTGATTGACAGACTATTAAATGATTATAACATGGCCTTCATTACTGAACAGATTATGTGACTAAACAATCACAGTCGCTGCCCGCTGCTTCGATCTACGCGCTAGGTTACTAGTCGCAGTTAGTTGCGGGCAATTGCTGAAAATTTTGATATACGCAGAGGCCGTAGATCGAAATTTCTCAGTTGCATTGAGTTGCGGCTAGTTGCATGTCGATCTATGCTTAAGACGAGGCGAGTGGACATTTACCATTTAAATGCAGTAAGATGGTCGCCCTAAAAATTACGGAAGTGATAATTCACTCCCCTCCCAGTATTTATTTAAGTTAAGAAAGTTTAAATCTCATTTAAAAAAAAAAAAAATACTACATGTCTGACTGAACTTGTTGTGACGAAAAGTGCTCGATTAGAAGTGTAACTTGTAAAATGGAAACTATGTTATTTCACTCTTAAATTTTTTCATTAGAACTTTAAGAAATACTTCAGTAGATTTATGAATATGGACTGGGTTTTCTGTTTTCAAAAGATTAATAAAATTCAACTTTGTTGCATACCCAAACTCACAAGATTGTATTATTTTTGCCATAATATTTTCTCCAACATCTGGAATATTTTTGAATTATTTGATTCGGATTAAACAGGTTTTTTTTTAAATGCAGGATTATTCTCATATTGACAGGGCAGTTTAAATTTGTAACTTTAAGAAAAACTCATTTCCAGATTTTACAGTTTATACAGGTAAAGAGCAACAGGGCGCTACATTTAACTACTCAGAAATTTCTGGAAGGACAAGCATAACAAAATATATGAAGAGAAAATGGTCAGTCGAAATATAATTTGTTCTGGTTTCCCTTCTAACTAATCAGAAATTAAAGACTTACCAATTTTTTCCCCCCAATTTGTTAAGTTTATACAATGTCTTTTGTTAAAAAAATTTTTTAAAAATTTTATCATTTGTCATTTCATATTTTCCATCAAAGAGCTTTGCCTACAATTCACATCAACTTTTTTGTCACAGCATTTTTTGGGTTTTAATTTTAGGAGTAAAAGACTGAAGCAGTAAATGACTAAAGTTTGCTTTATATAATTTTATAAATGAAAATCCATAAGGCTTAACTAAAGTATTTATTTTTCAACTATAAAGTTCTTTTAACTTAGTTTTAAGTAGGAAAACAGCACACTGGCCACATGTTATGGAAATTTTTTCTACATGACTAGTCTTATCTTGTTCTACATTAGTTTGAAGCACTCTATGCCCTTTGCCTGTCAAACCTTCTTCAACAGATGTAACATATGTTTGATAAGATTCATAGACGGAATATGCTATTTAAAGTCACGTAATATCTGTATGACCCTTAATGAGCTAACTTTTTACCTATTTCCTGTTTCATTGATAGGACTGATACATACATGTACATGTATACTGTTACGTTTAGAGAAAAAGGGCATACGGATAAAGACCCAACAGTCTTTTAATTTATAATACTGTACATCAGCTACCACCCAATGAAAAAAAGTTTGTTAAAGTGTTGATAGTGCTAACGGGTGAATTGCAAAGTTTGGCATCCAGGAAACCCTCTTTTATATTTTCCATCATTTGATCCATAATGGTTACGGCTACCTAGTGGAAGAGTGTCCTCCTTGTAATTCTATTAGTATGGTTCTTGGATCGGTTTAGACTATATTAGATTTAAGACCTCAAAAATGGTGTTCTTTTAGCCCTGGAAAAAGATATAATCGCACTATCATAGTTTGAGTTCAATCCTAAGAAGACTTTTTGATAGTGAGGGTGGTAGGCTGTCATATAATTAAAATAACCTTAAGTACAGCTGTATAATGTAAAACACCAACCAATCACGTTTTGGTAGCAAGAATGAATTATATTTAGCAAAGTAGTGATAAATTCTTGGCCTCAGAATATAATTTTTTGTGAAAGTTTTATGATTCTTTCCAGCAGTATTTCATTTTGTGCAAAATATAGCATTTAGCTGTAATCTTAACTAGGCTATAATTATCTGTTTCAGTTTCGCTCCTGGAAGCTGCCTAAGGTGAATCGGAGGGATAAGTTTCTCCATTCTATATTCATCCTCAATCTACTGATTATGATATCTTGTGCTGTGGCCACTGTCATGTGCTTCCTCTCGGACAAAGGGCAGATCAGCAAGTTCCCTAAAAATCGTGCCGAGTTAACCACTGAGGAGATCATAACCCTGTCCTGTGGCGTCCTGTTCTTTGTGTCCTTCTTTATCGCCATGTCGGTGGAGATCAAGGCAAAACACACTATTTATAAACTAATAGTGAAATTCCTCATGCAAAACATGGAATGGGAAATAGAAGAGTATGACCGAGACAAAGACAAGCTGTACAACAAACCAGTTACCTTTGTTTAGAAGAGGAAATGCATACTAGCTGGTGTTGACGGTGGTTCCTGGACGGCTCTATACAGATCTACGTTTCCTGGACTACAAATGTTTAAAGTGGTTCCTCAGATGCAAACCTGAGTTCAGAATATTTTTTAAATAGTTCCTGAAACAAAAAAAAAGTGTTGCTTTTAAGTGGTGTTAAGAGAGAGTCCAGTGTTGTTTTGATAGACAGGGAAATTCCCACAGGATGTTTGTTTATAGTTGTACCTTGATTGCCTGACCAACAAATATGTGGTTTCCCAGATGCAAATCTGAGTTCAAAACATTCTAAAGCACAAATTGTGTATGTATTGTAACGTGCATCTATTAAACAGTGATGTTCGTGATTGAAATACAGGTTAGCTCCAAACTGTTGTTTTCGTTGATTTATTAACTTCACCAGCTACATTTTCAATGTTGACTTTGTCACTATGGTTTTCTTCGATCATAACCTTTGACACTAAGCACCAGTCCATGTGGCGTGAATGTTATGTGGGTAAGAAAGAACTTTTAAAGACAGGTATATACATGTATTTATAAAAATGCATTTTTATTTTAGAATCAGCTGAGTTGAGAAAATGTGATATTTGTATCCATTTGTGTGAAGTTTAAGAAAAAAGCTGACTAACTTCAAAGGGCTTTATTCATGGATTGATTTGCCTAAGATTGTCTCTTGCCAGTGTGTTGGTTGCTGAGATCTACATGTATATTATATTTTTATTGTTCCTAATCTTTGGTAGACCAACCAGTTACCAATGACTTGGAAACAGTTCAGATTTGGACTTTTGTGTTGCTCAGTTTTCCATAAAACTGAAAGACTGAAAACAGTGTCCAAGGCACAAGATAACCTGCAGCAGTCAATACACTTACTTACAATGTTCATGTAGAATAATATTGTTGTTGTTTTTGTCATCATCATTGGGAAATACTAAGAAGTCGAAGTCTCGTAAGATTTGTTTGTTATTTATCTCTATCATTCAGGGATATTTGTTTTTCTTAGTGTTTGTGCGTATACATTTTTATGTGCTAATAGAAAATGAATACCCACAAAATTGAGCTGAAATTGACATTATTCAAATATTCCTCACGGTCACCTGTTATAATTATTTCATATTCTATTTTAATAATTCAGATTCCTTTATTCAAACTTACTCGACTATTTATTTTAATTGTCATGTTTAGAAACAGTAACTTGCTCTCCGCTGGGTTTTGAAGAGAACATGACATATTTACATGCAGTCCAGAGTGCAAGTGATTTATCCTATAAAATACACCATTTTGCATATACTTGTGCGTGCATCATCATTAAAAACTTCAAGCATATTCTTGTAGCTTCAAGAGTCTGAAATTTGCTGTAAACCTGCACATGTGAACTTTAAACTTAAGAACTTAAAACAATCTGTTACAACTTTGATCATATATTTGACAGAAACGTGTTCATTTCTTTGGTCCCCATCATGTTTTTGTGCTCCTATACATTTTGGGTAATGAGAAATGAGTGCAGCTCGAATCTTATTTTATTTATTTTGTGTATCATGTTTAGACTTCGCTTATTTAGTGCTTTGTTTAAGAGTCTTGTTTTATAAGATTTGTTTTGAGATTTCCCTATTAACATAATTGTTGTTTTCCTAATTTTAAAATCAAATTTATACCTATTTGAAAAATTTCAAATATTCTTGTTAATTGCTAGCCCCTTTACTAGCTCAGCATTATTTCTTTGGTTGATTGCATGGTTATATTCTTATATTTTTCAGGGTAAAAATTATCAAGATAAAATCTTGTTATAATACTTTGTGTGTATTGCATGAAATATGCTGTGTGATGAGCACATGTACGTGTATCTCATTTTACAGCTTATCGTTTACTCTACATGTATTTATTTCTTTTTTAAAACATATGGATAAAGTTTTATTATCATTCATGTTCTAATTCATGGAATGTTTTCATCTTCTTGGTGCCTATGGCACCGCTTCAGTCTGCAGTCTTTGTTTAAAGACCATTAAGTCGTTCTATCATGTAAATTTTTATCTGCTATTTTTCACATAACTGAATGAGGCATCCATGTATATATAATGTTGGCCTGTTATGTCAGCTGCATATGCTGGCATTCTTGATTTCCCATTTTCATTCCGAAAATGAAAATATGAGAGATGCAGATAGATGCAATAGATACTTTACATTAAAGTGAAGGAAATCAAGCTAACTGTCTAGCTTTGTTTGAGGTCTAGCTTCGAATTACCTTCCTTTGATGTCTTAATTGTACCAATATTATATTCATCTCGTGAGTAGACCTCACGTATAAGAGAGAAAGCTTCATGTACTAAGTATATAATATGTATGTCTGATTTTGTCGAGTGATGGCTAAGATTATTGGATGTCCGTGTATTTGCATTTTCGTTATACATTTTAACGATATTCTTAATCAATGTACATATATTCAAATGACTAGGATATTATATATTTTTTTAGACCGCCTGAATCTCATTGCCTGTTTATAGAAATAACTAGGAGTGTTTGACAATATAAAGCTCAACTGTGATCTGCTTTTACCTTGCGTCTATAACCCTAATTAAGGTGTATTAATGTGTACTCAAAACATTACTTTATTTTCTATCCACGGTGCTGTTTGGGACACCGGACCGAACCAGTGTTCTCCATGTGTCAGAAAATATACCTCAACACTTGTGCTTCTAATGTGCAATCTTATAAAACTTTGTTCGAAATTGGTTTGTCACTTTCAACAATTTATGTTTTGCCAACACACAGTATCGAAAGCTGCGTAACATCCGTTACAAGTTTTCAATTTTTAAGACTGGAAGAGATAATTTTTTCCGAAAAGCTTTTGGATATTAACGGAGAATTACAATCGACCGCGGAAAACTGTGGTGTTTTATGTTAGAACTGTTTGATTTGGTATTTATTTCTTCCCGATGTGGGACCCATATATGCTCACTCTATTTCCCCTTGTGCCCTGTTGTTGAACCTCCAATGGTCATCCAGACAATGTTGCGCCATATTATAAATATATTGTGCCACAGGCCCACAGCCATCTCAAGGGTCATTAAACCACAGCAGTTTTATAAACATAAATCAATACATTTGAATATACCAAACTCGTTTTGTTTCGCATTCAGAAACACAACATCGGACCATCCTCGTGCCACAAGATGATAATTAAATTGTTAAATTTATTATTTTAACTTTCAGTCTGCAATTGCTTTGTGTAAACGGGCCCTGATGTTAACTTAATTTTAACATATGTTCCAGTGAAACCTGATTAAACCGACACCCTTATCTAAACTGACGTTATATAACAAGGCTTTATGGATAACAACTTCAGTTGTTTATTAAAGCCTTGTGTTATATTTAGTACCTCAACTTCTAAATGCCTCTAAAACAAGTTAAACTAACATTGTTACATGTTCCGCTGTATATCTTTTATGTTAAAAAATATTGTTTAAACTGACAGACATATTGTCTAAACCGACTATTTTTCCTGGTCCCGTCGTGTGTCGGTTTACACAGGTTTCACTGCAGCTACATTTACCAACACTTATCTATAACAGTGTAAATTGTGTAAGGTCAAAAGCTCTTGAAGTCTGTTGTCGGTGAGGTAAGGTATATTACCAGACAAAAGGTTATACTGAATAACAGCTGTTAATTTTGGCACAAGAATAGTTTTTAAAAAAGGTTCCAGGAAAAGACGTACGTGCTATTTCTTGCTTAGGTCAAAGAAAATTGTAAGCGAAGCACTGTTCCAATGGTAAATAACATTAACGCAGTGGTTTGAATCAGCAAATTCAGTAATAAAAACTCTTGTCCCAGCTTTTATGCGTAGTTGCCACGTTCGATTGCGTTCCAGTTATTGTCTGATGGTAGGCCTACTAATTCCGTTACAATTCAAGGTTAGAATTCCCAGCTCCGTTTCTCCTTTCAGGCTACATCTAAGAAAGCTATTGTCTATAAACGGCAAACGTTCTTCAAGTATGTAAAGGATACCTTGTTTTAGTAAAGGATGTTTAGGGTTATAAAATACTCTTTATTAGTCGGTAAGCTATAGCCTACTAGCATTGATTGCAACTCGATGGTGTAGCTTTATGTCAATAAGCTAGGCTGCCGTGTTGACCTAGAATTTTCTCATCGACCTTAGCAGGTGCCTATCTGGACTAGTGCGAGTGTCCTGAGATCTAACGCTATCGCGAGCATGCACGGAGACATGGTTACTTTATTAGCCTCGTTTTTGTCTGAAGAGGGAATCTTGTAGATTATATGTCCAAGTTGCATGCTCCAGTATTTTAATTTCGCAATACTCACGAATACAAATGTTTAATGTGTCCGTCTTCAGCCTACATAACTTCACCTTAATACATTCATGTTTTTCTTTTTGCATAATGTTTTCTTGAATGTATGCATAGACATGGATTGATGGATACTTTTGATTGTGTACCAGCAACCTACATGTTTAATGTAAGCATACCTTTCATTGAATGAACTTGAAACGTTCACGAGGGATTATGGTAGCAACTTAAAATGTGCTTACCGTGGACAATATTATTAAAAAGCTAAGAAAGGAATTTATTTCTAATAGTAATTATTCTTCCACGTTCAAAACTAGAGCCGGATGAATTTCTGTGGGGCCCACTGGTATATCAATGGTATACGCAGCATTTCCAACCCCGACATGCGAGTGAAATGACCAATTTAACATATGTATTTGTTGTTTTCATTTTGCCATTAAATAGCTTAATAGTCTGTTTGGTTACGTAAAACAGTCGGCCCATACTTGGTATAATGTTGAGAACAAATTTGTCTGATTTTCCCTTTAGGGCTTCATTTGTAGTGGAAACTTATGTCCGACGGTCTGACCCTAACGTCGGATATTTTTTCACTTATCCAAAGGTTAGGTCTATGTGTTTCTGTACTGAAAACGCAAATGCGGCATAATCACGCTGTTTCAATTGTTGTTCTAGTGCTGTTGTAAAAGAGTATAAATTAGTATATGTGCTATTTCCCGCTTGTCTTTCTAATGTATTTTTATCTGGTATATAACTTACGAAACAAAAGTTACCGTCATCGTTGAATAACACACGTCACGTACAAGAACGTGCTCTTGATATAGCTTAAAATTTCATTCTATATATCCTCTGTCAAGTTCAGCATTATTTTATTAAAACTAACTTCTGTATATATGTAAATATATGAATGTACATACTATAAACGAAGATAGACTCCAGACCACCCTATATATTCAATCAATCTCTGTTTTATGCATGCCTATTTATCAGTTTCTATGAAACACCTTGTAAATAAAAAAAGCCTATATAACGTTTTTGCATAAAGACTTAAATAAAGCCCTAAAATGGGCTGTGTGCAGTAATTGTTTGCTGCCAACATCTTTATTATTGGAATTTTCTTAGCAAATACATGGCAGTCTTTCATGAACCCTATTTTTAGTGTTAGCTTTTATTTATTTGATGGTTACCACTTGAATAGATCATGGGTGGTGTTTCCTGCTTCAAATTCCACACGTTCTCTTATATTACTTAATTACTTCTTCTTATATTTTAGTTTATTAAAAAAACTCATTTTTGGATGGATTGTTATTTGATCACAAACTCAAATATTAGTCCAATAAATTGTCAATTGTGGTCGTTGATTGTTTGATTGATTGATTGATTGGGTCGTGCTCAAGTGTATTTCACTTACATGGTGGCGGTGTAACCCGACAGTATAGGCAACGGCTCCAATGTAACCAAATAATGTGAAGTCACTTCAAGTATTATAGCACCGTGCTATGTGACTATGAATGTAAGCTCGAAACAGCCTGTCCTTATAGCTTGCAGAGGGTACCGTTTGTTTTTCTTTAGTAGCTACCTTGAGAAAGAGGAAGTGAGGGGGACCACAAATGGCATTTTCAGATTGTATCAGCTGTATTCCATTTTAGAAGCATGTATGTTTGTATTTTAATGTTAAAATCGTTATACTTTCATATATCATGCTGTCCTGTGTCGTAAAGCCAGGGTCGTGTTTTAAAACTAGACTACCGCTGAGCGGACTGTATACCCTACTCTAGAACCACACTGATCATGTATACTCCTCACAGTATGCTATTTTATTTATTATCCACTGGCGTCCGACAAATCTGGTATCGTTGAATTGTTATACATGACTACATGTTATAATTCCCAACGAATTTATTTAGTTTTTATTGTTGAAGAGTGTACCACATTACAATCGGCCCTACTCTCACTCTCCAGTATAGCGTGCATGCAAAATGTTGAACGCTATACCGAGCAGCACTCACTCATGTTTCTCTCCGTTAATGTCAACTTCCTATAAACTATGTTTTGTTGGTGTAATTTGGGGTTAAGACATTGAATTATCAATAAAAACTCACACGTTCCAGTTCCGCCAACACGCTTTAACATCTATAAGACACCCCTGCTCAGCCCTGTTTAATATATACCGAACGGGGCCCAGATTTTTTTTCTTTAATTTTTTGTTGGTTATTTCAACTGTTGGTTGGTCACTTTGTGTAAGGAACAAGTTTAACAACCCACATTGATCCCCTTTCCTTATTTGTAAAACAAATTGAAATTCTTCCACACGAAGGCCACATATGACAACTTTTTTCCCTAATTAAATATTCAACATGTGTATTCTTCCATCATGTCGACGACCTCGAACTATGTACAAAAAGCCAAAAGTTCCACTTCCGCCAACACGCTTTTACATCTATAAGACAGCACCCTTTTCAGCCCTGCCCTCGTGGTCTCAAATAGCATGCCTCACTCGAGGCATATATATGGCATCGACGAATTTCAAAATGTAAAAATAAGGATCAAAGCGGGTTGTTAAACTTGTGCTTTACATCAAAGTGACCAGCTGCACTGGTTGAAATAACCCCGGAAAAATATTTTGGAGCGTGCTGGCGTGAAAACAGCGAGATTCAATTATTTATAAAACTATATAAAACATAAGACAGAATAATAAAGACGCGAAGATGGAAAAACCCCTTTCGGTATGGCCCTGAAAAGGGCCTTTGGAACTGGCGGACATCCGGGTCCTATAGTGGCTGGTTGGAATGTTGGGTGCACGACCTGCCGCTCAAGCGACTTGTACCAACAGCAAGGTCTCTGGTGCTGTGGTACAGTGGGTGCAAGGTGTTTTCATGAAGGCATATGGGAGGTGGTGCACGTGGTTCTCGCAGTACTTTAGAAAGATACTGCGAGAATCCTTCTTCGTATTTCCCGGACTCCGACGAATGTACAGGATCCCGTTCCCGCAATGGTCGCATTCACAGGTCGTGGTGCTCCACCCGTCCTCATCCACCCACTAATTTAAATCAATCAACACAAACTGAAACAGATATTCTCGATAAATGGATGACGATTTAACCTTAACTGAAGGGAATTAATTAATAACAATAAAACATATTTACTGACCTCGAACGAATTCATCTGACTTTCGACAATTATATACTCTGTCAAAAAAGAAACGCATAGGTGAAATGTCACAAGAAAGTGTTGAATTTTAAAAAAATATCGTTTCT
>JAVFBZ010015397.1:0-11813 GCA_032466195.1 Katharina tunicata | reverse complement strand
ATTTAGGCATTTGTATCTGATTAAGCACCAGGCCAACAGGAACCTTACAAGCATATCAGGTTACATTTAGGCATTTGAATCTGATTGAGCACAAGGCCAACAGGAACCTTACAAGCATATCAGGTTTTATTTGGGCATTTGACTATGATTGAGCACCAGGCCAACATGAACCTTACAAGCATATCAGGTTACATTTAGGCATTTGTATCTGATTGAGCACCAGGCCAACAGGAACCTTACAAGCACATCAGGTAACAGTTGGGCATATTTGATGCTGAATGAGCACCAGGCCAACAGGAACCTTACAAGCATATCAGGTTACATTTAGGCATTTGTATCTGATTTAGCATCAGGCCAACATGAACCTTACAAGCATATCAGGTTACATTTAGGCATTTGTATCTGATTGAGCACCAGGCCAACAGGAATCTTACAAGCATATCAGGTTACATTTAGGCATTTGTATCTGATTAAGCACCAAGCCAACAGGAACCTTACAAGCATATCAGGTTAAATACATTTAGGCATTTGTATCTGATTGAGCACCAGGCCAACAGGAACCTTACAAGCATATCAGGTTACATTTGGGCATTTGAATCTGAATGAGCACCAGGCCAACAGAAATGTTACAATATATCAGGTTACGTTTAGGCATTTGAATCTGATTGAGCACCAGGCCAACAGAAACGTTACAAGCATACGAGCTAGACATTAAATGCTATAAAGGTTCTGCCAATTTCAATCAGATCTGTACTTAACATTAAATGATTGTTATTTGCATTATTGTGCATCATCCAATTTTTTGTTACTTGGCATCTCATGCGTCAAGATGGATATTATGATTCATTTGTTACCAAACAACGTATAAAACGATATAAAAAAAACTTTGAATCTGCCTCCATTAATAGAAAAAAGATAGATGTGTTATAATATTTGTTTGTTTGATTAGGGTTTTATGTTGTTGTTAAGGTTATTTCACTAACATGACGGCACAGAAATAAGATACATGTATCCATTTGCTTAGGTTATGCATGTACAAATTATAAATGTAACTTACATTTCTGTACATGTATGTTTCAGAAAATGAGTTCAGCATGACAGCACCATTTGTCAAGCACATGTAGAATATTCACACTAAAACTGTCCTATTCTCATACATGATCATGATTAAGTCTACGTTTTGTACACTGTATGTAAACTTATTTAGGGTGTTAACACAAGCCAGGCCTGTTTTTTCTGTGTTGCCAGCGTTGTTTAGTACGGTTTCCTCCACCGATTTGGATGGCATGCCTTCATAATTCATATGAGTGACATAACCTAAAGTACGGCATAAAACCCCCAATCAAACATACAAACAACAAGCAATAACTTATTTTACTCATCTTCATCTGCATGTAAAATATGTCAACGCGAGCAACAACAACAACAACAACAAAAAATAAAACAAGACACAAAGTAATCAATTACTAAACAATGAATAACAGGCACTTCAATATCAATGGTGATAATTCAGATCTTAATACACCACAAGGGAGGCAGGATCCTGATCCACCTTATAAATACATAAAAGCCGGTAGTGCTCTCTGAAATCACCTGGGAAAGATAATAATCATGCCAACCACCTCATCCACTCACTGGACTAAAACAATTATCTCTCAAGTCAAAACAGAATTCCAAGTTTATCCAAAAACTTATCAATCCAAAACATTAAATCAATAAGAATGAAAAGAAGATTCAAGGAAAAATAAGTAACTTATTTTATACAATGACTCAAAACCATTACATTTTGAAACCCTATCAAATTGTTTAACCACTTCACAGAATGATTTCCCCAAACACAAATGTTCAGCACACCTTGTATAATTCCCCTATAGTGCATGTATTACATCCTTATTAGCAAAACTGAGTTAGGCAATGGAAAATCAAGTACACTCCCAAAATGTAAACTAATTCCCTAATGCCCAATAAATGGGTTTATTGGATCTGTGAAATCCTGCTCAAATCATTGAAATACATCTAAGGCTAACAAGAACTACATGTATTGACAACATCAACTCCTAACCAAGAAAATGTGTGACGGATAATTATTAAAGCTACATGTAATGATCATATTAAAATGCATCAAATGCATTTGATTGGATTGGGCATTGGTACACTGAGAATTTATAACAAATTAAGTTCCTGTACTTTAACTTTTACAATACCTGTACTCTAACTTTTGTATGAAACAGGCTGCTAAGCTGATAGCTATATGTAAGACAGGCTGAGTAGATTGGGAAAAATATATTCAATTTGAGTCAAAAATCTGCAATATTGAGTTTTAAGAAGAACATTTTCGAAAATAAACTAAATTACTCAATACTGTTCTACAATTTCCCAGTAATTAAATCTGCAATCAAAATATTATTTTGAAAAAAAAAATTATAGAATAGGGAGAAATTATTCAGGAGTTAGTTAAATGTAGTTAGTTGGCTTGAGATTAACTGAAAAAATCAGGCAGATGACTTATTTTTTTACATTTAAAATGTTGTTTGCCAGTGAAACATCAGTAAGAAGAAAAATTATTTTTAGGCTAGCTATTATATTCATAAGATGCAAGGAAACCAGTCAGTTAACCAATTTAGTGTGATCAAAAACTAAAGTTGTTTATTTATTTGACTGGTGTTCAACACCACACTCAAAGGTATTTAAATATGACTTTTCATTGCTCTGATACTAGTTCGGGTGGTCATCAGCATGTGTCTTAGTACAGATAACCTCTTCTATTTTTATAATGACTGACGGCGAAAAAACAGAAAATAACTCAAAAACTATCATCTGAACTCCTCGGCCTACCCTGATACCGTCAACAGAGAAGGGGAGTCATCAGTCTCAACCAACTGAGGCCCGTAGTGGGCCCCTTCGAAAATTACATACAACTGGGATGCAATTAAAGTAACAAATCCATATTTTGGGATTTGTATAATGAAAGAACATGCTGCATGGCTAAAAAAAACTGGCACATGTATGGAAGTTTTAAAATAGTGATGGAAGTTTAACATACATGTGAAGTATATAAAATAAAAAATTATGGCAGTGCTCAACCAACTTGGTCAATCAGACAAAACAGGTTAAAATTATATTAAATTTTAAAAAAAACATGACACTTTTAATACATCCCAATCAATTCTGTTTCAATTTGTCCGAAAGAAATTGGTAAACTTGATACCCACCTGACAGCTTGTCTGGTTCCAAGCCCGAGGAAACGTCAAGTCCATTAATCACAAAATAATCCGCAAAACGGTTTGGAGAAGCTGAAGTCGTCATCGTGAACCAATCTCCAGTAGATTATTCGCAAAAGAAGCCAAACATACTTCCAACCCTTACTTTCAATGCCAAGAAAACCATCATTGAATCTACTGATACACAATCAGCATCTTTGTTGGGACCCATTTTCGTCTGTTTACCAGAAAGATGTCAAACAGAGGGCGCTTCAAACATCCGGATTATCCTTCAGAAGTTATGTCCCTTTGGTCACTTGTCAGCTGTGAAATTTGACAGTTAAATGAGTTTGATGTACATTTTTTGTAAGCAATTTAACCTGAAAGTTGTGTTTTGTGGTTGAACATTTCGTAATTAAGGGTTTTAAATAGTAAATCTTTATGAAGGGTGATAAATTGGCAATTGCCATCCATGTTTTAATTCAGTTTAACTGTAGGTTTAACGGTTATATTAACAGCCACATGTATATGTAATCCAGTCATTACAGCTAGCTGAATACATATTACTTAGGACATGTAATGATTAAGGTCAAAGTCAAAAGGCTTATCACGGGGATTCCTATCTAGTTATATTTAGAAGTTATACAAGTGTTATTTATACCAGCACAAATGTGCGGTAATACAATAAGCTTATACTGTATATTTGTATATAGGCCTACTCATAAATATATCCAAAAGATAATCCATAAGTGATACATGTAAGATCACCCCTATATAACCAAATCAAACAACCTAAATTGGAAGTAATAAATTCAAAGCTCTGTATAACTAATAGATTAGATGTTCATATAATGTTAGATGTTACATAGACTTAATCTATTGAGCTTTTGTATCCTAATTCAACATCAAACCCCCCAAAACATCCCCAAAAACTCAACAACAACAAAACCCAGACAATCATTTTCAGAAAAAGTCATGCAGCATTATTAAAGACAGCACACCTGCCTTACGTTCTTTAACAGTGAAGATTTTTTTGCATTCAAGATTTAATTGATTTTCATTTGTGGGATGAGCAATTTATGGAGCTTTATTTTGTTCAAAATAATTTTCGAAAGCCTGTATTAAGTAATGTTTATGTGTTTACAAGAAAGTTTTATTTTAACATTATTAAGTAGGTTCCATCCCCTCTGTGGACCTTAGGTATAAAAGGGAAGTTTTCCGGTGGCTCTACTCTTGAGTACGACGTTAAACACAAATCAAACAAACAAACAAATTTAGTTTCAGTTACAACTGATTGATAACTGCATTGTACACTGCTAAGTTACGTACCAGTTATACAATTGATGTTTTTCACATTTCTTACAGACTAATGGGGGTTGCATGATGCTGCCAACTCTAATCCGATGTGGGATGTCAACACAGAAGAGGTTGTCTGTACTGTGCAGACACATGCTGATGACCAGTTTAACTACTCGTCTGGTTAATACCACAACAGTCTCACAGGTAAACCAGTCAAAGAATGGTGTTGACTTGGCCTTGTATGTATTCATGGGTTTATATTTTATTTTACGCAGGAACATATTAACATGTGTCAATTTCTTTTGGGAATTCTCAAATTTAGCACCACATTCTATAATATACAGTTGTCTGTAATATTATTTTCAAAATTTCCATTGATTCCATTACTATTATCTTTGCATGGTGTATACATTTCCCAAAACTGATTTGAGAACAGAGGGAATGCTTGAGTTGGAGCCTCTTGTGTCCTGGTGCTCTCTGGGCAAAGGGCCATTAGGAAGCGGATTCTATGTTGCGGTGTCCCGTTGTTTGTCCTATCAAATGTATCGTGACGTCTTGTGTAATGCTAGCATCGTTTAGGGTGGTGTCCTACACAGATTTGGCATCCCACTGTGGACCGTAGGCATATCATGGAAGCTTTTAAGTGGCTGCGGAGGTGGTTGTCACAAGGTTTCTTCTGGGTTTTCCACCATACACCGGCAACGCAAAGTCGTCATAGAGGTGAAATACTCTTGAGTACGATGTTAAACACCAATCAAACAAAAAACACTGATTGGACTGGCACTGCGTCATATAAGTGAAATACCCTTAAGCATGATGTAAAACCCCAATTAAACAAACAAACAATGTAACATAGAATCATGCAATAGTTGACATTAGGTATTAGGACAACACATCCATTGCTGCTCCCATGTACTGAAACATGTGTGGCTATAAATACTGCCTTGGGTGTTACCGCAACTGATTTCCAGCCAGACACTTTAAGTATTGTGATTTCAGGATCCCTAACATTATTATGGTTAAGTCACAAACTTAGGATTTTTTTACAAATTCTGATTGCCTTGATTTTAACTAGTTTTGAAGTTGTTCATAAATTAAAGCAGTTCAGTTGAAATAAAAAAAACATTCAATTGGTACAAGGCATGTGTGAGCCAGGAAAAGGTAAAGATGGCATAAATTCTACATGCAGTCACGGTGACTGACCTTGTAGAGGGTTGGGCTAATTAATCGTTGACATGTACCTCAAAGCATGGTCCAGATGTGATAGCAAATTGACACATCCTCATTATACTATTCTCACAGAATTATCAGTTTTTAGTTTATTGTCGTTATAAAACTTTTACTAAACCTACACATCTGGGGCCGAAATTAAAAGAATGTCTCTGACAAAAAAAATATATACACTCATGTGATTCCTGTGATAACACAAAATTTCTTGGTGCGTAACGATTTCCGGGATAGGTTACATATTTTCTAGCAGTGAAGTTTAGTAATAATCAAGATAAGAGTGAGCTGTGTAATGAGATTTTCTTTGAACAACTTTGACTACCCAGTTAGTATTCAATGATTATCAACCCTCTGCTGGTTAATCCTCTTCACCTGTACAAACAGTTGTTACTCCCCCCACTTTCATGGAATATGACTTCAAATAACTCTACATAAATAGTCGAATTCCGTATTTCAGTCTTGCACTTCTGGTAATTCTGATGAAGTCAACAAGGCCAAAGAAGCAGTTGGAAGAAAACTCAATACAGAGCCTACAATATTCAGTAAAATTCTGGACAAAAGTATTCCTGCTGATATCATCTATGAAGATAATCAGGTATTTGAACTTATAACATTATGTTGTTTAAATTACTCTAACTGCAATGTTGTGTGGGAGCCTCCTTTGCATATTTGTACAAAAATAGGGATTTGAGACAAAGTTTTTTATTTCTGGATAATGCAATGCTCCTGTGCCCATGTGCTCTCTGTACTAAGGGTGGTTGAGTGGGAGCCTCCTTTGCCGTGGTCCTCTCTGAGCTGTGGGTTGCTGGGAACATCCTGTGTCCTGGT
The DNA here is from genome assembly GCA_032466195.1 of Katharina tunicata. Taxonomy (NCBI): domain Eukaryota; kingdom Metazoa; phylum Mollusca; class Polyplacophora; order Chitonida; family Mopaliidae; genus Katharina; species Katharina tunicata. Next base: position 5,259 of record JAVFBZ010015397.1, on the reverse strand, counting down.
GCTGTTTGAGCCAAGGGTGGTTGAGTTGGAGCCTTCTGTTCCCTGGTGCTCTCCGAGCTAAGGGTGGTTAAGTGGGAGCCTCCTTTGCCCTGGTCCTCTCTGAGCTGTGGGTTGAGTGAGAACCTCCTGTGTCCTGGTGCTGTTTGAGCTAAGGGTGGTTAAGTAGGAGCCTCCTTTGCCCTGGTCCTCTCTGAGCTGTGGGTTGAGTGAGAACCTCCTGTGCCCTGTTGCTGTTTGAGCCAAAGGTGGTTGAGTTGGAACCTTCTGTGCCCTGGCGCTCTCTGAGCTAAGGGTGGTTGGGTTGGAGCCTTCTGTGCCGTGGTGCTCTCTTAGCTTAGGGTGGTTGGATGGGAGCCTTATGTGCCCTGGTGCTCTCTGAGCTGCAGTGGTTGGGTGGGAGCCTACTGGGTCCTGGAAGTCTTTGAGCTAAGGGTGGTTGGGTTGGGAGCCTCCTGTGCCCTGGTCCTCTCTGAACTAAGGGTGGTTGAGTTGGAGCCGCCTGTGCCCTATTGCTCTTTGAGCTAAGAGTGGTTGGGTGGGAGCCTTCTGTGTCCTGGTGCTCTCTGAGCTACATGTAAGGGTGGTTGGGTGGGAGCCTTCTGTTCCCTGTTGCTCTCTGAGCTAAGGGTGGATGGATGGAAGCTTTCTGTGCCCTGGCGCTCTCTGAGCTTAAGGTGGTTGGGTGGGAGTCTTTTGTGTCCTGGTGCTTTCTGAGCTAAGGATGGATGGGTGGAAGCCTGTTGTTCCCTGGTGCTCTCTCAGCTAAGGATGGATGGTTGGGAGCCTCCTGTGCCCTGGTGTCCTTTGAGCTAAGGGTGGTTGGGTTGGAGTCTGTTGTGATCTCTGATCTAAGGGTGGTTGGGTAAGAGCCTCCTGTGCCATGGTGCTCTTTGAGCTAATGGTGGTTGGTTGGGAGCCTCCTGTGCCCTGGTGCTGTTTGAGCTAAGGGTGGTTGTGTGGGCGCCTTCTGTGTCCTGGTGCTCTCTGAGCTGCGTGGTTAGATGGAAGCCTTATGTGCCCTGGTGCTCTCTGAGCTGCGGCGGTTGGGTTGGAGCCTCCTGTGCCTTGGTGCTCTTTGAGCTAAGGAATGTTTGGTGGGAGACTCCTGTGCATTTTTGTAGCAAGAGAGTCTCAGTGCCTTTGAGACACCCTATTTCAATCAAAATTTAACATGGGAAAGATAGGGGACATTTTAAATGAGACACCCTGTTTCTGTGAAAATAGTGATTTGAGGCACTGTTTTTTATTTCTGGCTAATATAATACTCCTGGGCCCAAGTGCTCTCGGAACTAAGGGTGGTTGAGTGGGAGCCTTCTTTGCCCTGGCCCTCTTTGAGCTTTGGGTTTGATGAAGGGAACGTCCTTTGTCCTGGTGCTCTCTAAGCTGTGGGAGGTTGAATGAGAACCTCCTGTGTCCTGGTGCGTTTGAGCTAGGGACGGTTGGGTGGAAGCCTCCTGTGTCCTGGTCCTCTCTGAGCTGTGGGAGGTTGAAGGGGAATCTCCTGTGTCCTTGTGCTCTCTGAGCTAGGGACGGTTGGGTGGAAGCCTCCTGTGTTCTGGTTCTCTCTGGGCTGTGGGAGGTTAAAGGGGAACCTCTTGTGTCCTGGTGGTCTCTGAGCTAGGAACTGTTCGATGGGAGCCTCCTGTGTCCTGGTCCTCTCTGAGCTGTGGGAGGTTGAAGGGAAAGCTCATGTGTCCTGGTGGTCTCTGAGCAAGGGACAGTTTGGTGGGAGCTTCCAGAGTCCTTGTCCTCTCTGAGCTGTGGGTGGTTGAAGGGGAACCTCCTGTGTCCTGGTGGTCTCTGAGCAAGGGACGGTTGGGTGGGAGCTTCCAGAGTCCTTGTCCTCTCTGAGCTGTGGGTGGTTGAAGGGGAACCTCCTGTGCCCTGGTGCTCTCTGAGCTGTGGGTGTTTGGGTGGGAGCCTCCTGTGTCCTGGTGCTCTCTGAGCTAAGGAGGGTTGGGTGGGAGTCTCTGAACTGCCCCTATGGTCTCTGAACTGCGGGTGGTTGGGTCGGAGCCTCCTGTGTCTTGGTGCTCTCTGAGCTCAGGACGGTTGCGTGGGAGCCTCCTTTGCCCTGGTCCTCTCTGAGCTACATGTAAGGGTGGTTGGTTGGGAGCCTAAAGTGCCCTGGTACTCTTTTAGCTAAGGGTGGTTGGGTTGGTGCATGTTGTGTCCTGGAGCTCTCAGGGCTAAGGGTGGTTGGTTGAGAGCCTCCTGGGCCCTGGTACTCTTTGAGCCAAGGATGGTTGGGTTGGAGTCTGTTGTGCCCTGGTGCTCTCCGAGCTAAGGGTTGGTTGGGAGCCTCCTGTGCCCTGATACTCTTTGAGCTAAGGGTGGTTGGTGGTTTAATGTTTCCCTTGTACTTAGAAAATCACATACTGGTAAAAGCTTACGCTATTAACTCACACTGGAAAAAATGTTGTTGTTTTTTTTTTAGATAATAATATAAACTACACAATTATGTAACACAAAAATGCCAAATGAAATCTTTAGTGGAAGGTAAATAAATTCAACAACTTGTAGTCAGATTACAGACCCTACCAAGTTCTTACTGTTTTTGTAGGATTTCTCGTTTTCCACTGTTAGCCACTTAAACTGAACTACTACAATGTATGTCATAGTAAAACCACAAGAAAGAAGTTAGACTGAATTTCTATACCATAACATTTAGAATTTCCACTGATAAGTTTGACATTATACAGTTTAGTGACAACTCCAATTAATGATGAACAATTCATAAAGAGGTTATTTTTCAGATTTTTGTCTTTATTTAAGCAATTCTCAGGAGTCTATCCTACATGTATACATTTGACAAACACTAGTGGGAAAGACACATTAAACATCTCTGAAGAAAATAAAATTGATTTCATCTGTGTTGTAGTGTATTGCCTTCCGGGATGTAAATCCGGTATCACCTGTTCATTTCCTTGTGATTCCTCGTTCGCCAATACCGTGCCTCAGCGATTCACTCGATGAGGATGAACAAGTTAGTATTTTACTTATCTTAAAGACTTACAGATAAAAGTTAAGGAAAAAAAAACACTTGCCCCATGTTTCAGGGCATATGGTTTTCAAATAATTGAATTGTATTCAGGTAAAATGATCACAATGATTTGTCTTTGTTGAGAACATGATGTAACTTTTACTGATTAGATGCCCATGTTTATGTGTTTTAAAATACTGTACTGTGCCATTTGATGAAACTTGTCAACAGATCAACTTCGTGTAGAATGAGAAAAAGAATAACATAAGATAATATGGATATTCAACTTCTGGTATATTTTTCGGCGCCACGTTTCGGCCTAGATGCTAAGACCTCTATTGAGCAGGTGTTTGACGGGAGATTTGTGTGCTATCGGTCTTTTCTGAGCTAACAGGATAAGAGGGCTCATTTGTTTTCACATTTTGTCATCCTATACTTGTCCTAGCTGTTTTGTCCTTTTCATCTAGGTCTTAGCATCTAGGCAGAAACGGTGCGCCGAAAATATATCAGAAGTTTAATACCCATGGACTTCTATATGCCTCTTAGAGAAGAAGATAAAAAAGAAAGTAGAATTAGTGAAGTCATGATGTATATTCTATATTTCTGCAAACTATACAGCCATCATGTACTTTCCAATGATGGCTCATGGCTGAATCGTTTGCCATAATATGGAACGTAAATCATGGCTTCAATATTCGTAGTTTCTGTTATAAATCAAAATAAATCGCCAAAATATCAAATCAACTGAGTGGGAGCCTCTGGTGGTCTTTGAGCAAACGGACACAGGAAGCCGATTTGTTGTGGTGTCCCGTTTTGTTAATGTTATGTAAATGTTGTGTCCTATATCACATGTTGCCAACGCCGTCATATAAGTGAAATATCCTTGAGTGCGGCTTAAAACCCCAATCAAACAAACAAATCAAATCAACTGAAATGCACAGGTAATAAATTAGACCTTTTGTATCAAGACATAGCCATAACAAATATTTTTGGTAGAATTTCTTCAACAGGTTTTAATATTTTTATTTTTTTGCTACTCTTTGTTAAAAAGAAAATTTACTTAAATGAATAATAGAATTACATGAGTTGTACCTGTTTTTTGTTTTGTATTAACTCATCCTTCTCGCAAAGGAACTTGATGTTTTAAATAATTTTACTTTCATTTCACATATTTTCTTGGACAATTTGTAGAGGAATGTTAATTGAAAAATTAAGCCTGAGGAGGTGTATAAGTCTTACCAACAGTTAAATGTGATATACAGTGTAGCGATAGAGTGAAGACAGTCAAAACAATTTAACAATTGTTATTCAGTCATGAAAGGATTTGGTCCGGCACTCTGTCATATGAATGAAAAAACACAAAGATGACAAAGTACTACATGTGTGTTAAACCTCAATAAAACAAACAAATCAGTGTCTGGATTGAAAATGGTTGACAAGTGTTTATTGATGCTAGATGCTCCACAAGTTGCAAGGGGCAACGGAAATCCAACTTGTTTGTGGGTCGTCCAATTGTCAATTTAAGTCTTTATGTCTTCTTAAAACCATCTAATGTGCCCTGTAATTGCCTTACCACTCCCCATGGTGGTAATATCAGTGATGTCAGGGGTGGATTTCTGTCAACCATTTGACAGATATGTTGACGGTTGAGTAAATGTATTTAGTAACAACCAATTTCTTTGCTGACAAATGTTCATGCATACTAAAATAAGCTTGTACCTTTCTCAAGATTTAGTAATGCACTAATGTAATGACAGGCCATCCTTATTGTTATTATAGAAATGCTCAGAGGTGTGTCACTTAAATACCACCACTGTGTTTTCCACTGGTAGATATAAAACATAACCAGACCACAACCAGTGGTGTCTATCTAAGTGTTGGGAAGATAATATTCCGCATTATCCAAAAGTATGACATTGACAGTATGACTTTATTATTCTGGCAAAAATCTCAAGAGACACCTTAGCACATATGGGAAAGAGTTTATTAGTTTAATATGTACATGTTGTTACAATTCCAATTTGTTTTCTAGATATGGCCTAACCAAACACACTTCAACGGTCTTTCAACACTTCTGCAATTTTTAGATTTGTCTATGAAATGTTTTTGGAAGGCTTTGATTTGCAGATTTTTTTGTGAGTATATTTCTGAAAAATGAAACCACTGGTATCTTCTTTCATAATCTGACATCAAAACCGGTTTTTTTTAGTATATTTCTGAAAAATGAAACCACTGGTATTTACTTTCATAATCTGACATCAAAACTGTTTATGTGA
>JAVFBZ010015375.1:0-11813 GCA_032466195.1 Katharina tunicata | reverse complement strand
TGAATTATCCCGCTTTGTATTAAAGAGATAATTCTATTAATATTTCGCCTATGCGTTTCTTTTTTGATAGAGTATATGTTTGCTACAAGAAACGTGGCTGCGTAATAATGAGCTAAGTATGCTAAATTCTATTCACCCGAACTTCCATGGCCAGGACGTATCAGCTGTGAGCGATACAGTGCTTACCAATTGTAGGCCCTTCGGAGGTCTAGCAATCTTATGGTGAAAAAGCAAAGCAAAACAATCAAATTCATTGACTATAACGATCCTCGAATAACGGGTATAATTATAGGATCAAACTCATGTAAACTTATGTTGTTATATGTTTATCTTCCGACTGACTGTGCAGAAAACTTTGATTCATATTTAGATTTTCTGGGAAAGATCAATTTTATCATCGAAGAAACTGATATCCCGAATGTTATGATATTAGGGGATTGGAACGCTGATCCAAATCGCCCATTTGGAAAAGAACTTAAAGATTTTTGTGTCGAGAACACATTAAATATATCTGACAAAGATAATCTTCCGGCTGATACCTTCACCTACGTCAGTGATGCCCATATGACGTCATCTTGGTTAGACCATTGTGTAACTTCATTTAATGTGCATCACTCAATTAAAAGAATAGAAGTTTTGTATGATGGTGTGGCGTCTGACCACAGACCCGTGTCTGTATGTATATCCTGGAATAAATATCCCAACTCTAGAAAAGCGAGCGAATTTAAAAATTCTCCACACAGATTGGAGACACCTCACTGAACAGGATATATCCAGATACCGGAATGCAACGAGAAGAGAGCTTCAAAAATTATCTCCCCCTGTTCAAACCATCGTGTGTAATGATTGTGATTGTAGTCAACACAACATAGCGATTGATAACTTCTACAACGGTATTGTTCAAGCTGTGTTATCTGCTGAGAAGGAAACGTTAGCCAAAGAGAAAACTCCCAAAGAGTACATTGTTCCTGGGTGGTCAGATGGAGTGAAAGATCCTTACGCCCTGTCTCGTACGGCTTTCCTTGTGTGGAAAGAACATGGCCGACCTCGTTGTGGACCTATATCAGACAATATGAGACAAACAAGACGACACTTCAAGTATGCACTTCGCGCATGAAAGCGGGAAGAAAAACAGTTCGTGCGGATAACATGACTCAAGCATTGAGCAATAACTCTCCCGAGGATTTTTGGAAAGAGGTAAAGCTTTTAAACGCCAGTCGCACAGCTTTACCTACTAGCTTTCATAACGTTGAAGGCGAAGACAACATAACTGACCTATGGAAGAAAAAAATTGAAGATCTTTTGAATTCTGTCAAGTCTGTGTCTAATAAGGACTGTGTTTTAAGCTATCTTTCTAAGTTTAATCCCTGTACATGTGATATAGCTTTCGTGTCTCCTGCAGAGCTTTGTTCAATCATTCATAACTTGAAATACCACAAGTCACCTGGTTTGGATGGTTTGACATCTGAACACCTTAAGTACTCTGATAAAAGCATTTTTGTATATTTGTCCCTTTGTGTAAACACAATTATCAAACATGGCTTCATACCGGAAAAGTTAACACACGTAGCTATTTTACCCATTATTAAAAACAAAAAAGGCGACATAAGCAAGTCAGACAATTACAGGCCGATAGCTGTGGCCACGGTGATATCCAAGGTTTTGGAAACTGTTGTCATACTGCGCTGTGAATCAGGACTATCAAGTTCCCATTATCAATTCGGGTTTGAGCCAGGTCACTCCACCGATCAGTGTATCTATGTGCTGAAAGAGACAGTGAACTTCTTTAAACACAATGGAAGTCCTGTATTTGTTTGTTTTATGGACGCTAGCAAAGCGTTTGATCGTGTGAATCATTGGACTCTACGTAGGAAGCTCATTCATCGTGGTGTACCTCTTTATATTGTGTACTTACTCCATATTTGGTTTAATGTACAACGTTTTGCAATTAAATGGGGCTCCGCGTGTTATGATTCGTTTACTGCATCAAATGGCGTCCGACAAGGTGGGATCTTGTCTCCTATTATGTTTTCTCTGTATCTTGATGACCTTGACAATGCTCTCGCTAGTGCTAACGTTGGGTGTAACATCGCGGAAACTCTGTTCAATCATTTATTATACACGGATGATCTTTGTCTTATATGCCCATCAGCCAAATCATTGCAGCGGCTTTTAGACACGTTCGAAATTTTCTGAATCTCACGATATAAGTACAATTGTAAAAAAGACCGTATGTTAGTTACCCCAAAGAGACACAAAGACTTCCAACCGCCTTCTGTTAAACTGTGTGGAGAACCCCTAAACTTTGTTTACTCATATGTATATCTTGGATATACAATTGAGCAGGATTTGTCAGATAATGCTGATATAGAAATCCAAAAAAGAAAACTTTGTATGCGAGCAAATGTTATTCTGCGGAAGTTTAAGAACTGTTCGTCCATTGTAAAGGAAACATTATTTATTGCATATTGTTCAAATATTTATTGTTGTCAGCTATGGGAGACCTATACGAATGTATGCATGAACAAGCTTAAAGTTACCTACCACAATTCATTTCGGTGGCTTATGAATCTTTCATATAGGTGCAGTGCTAGCGGCATGTTTGCATTATATAACGTGATATCATTTGATGCTCTGCTATGAAAACATATTTACTCGTTTATGACGAGAAAAGAAAAGAGCGAAAACTTGCTTTTACTCAAATTAAGAACATCGGATTTATTTATCTCTTCTCAGCTGTTTAATGTTTGGCGCCAAAGTTTATATGCCAAACAACCTTCTTTGACTGGTTATATTTATAGTGCATAGCACCTACTTTCTTCATACATAATTGTATGCATACTAATTGTGTATATGGACCAATATTGAGTCTGAAATAAAAGAAATAATAATAATAATACAGGGTTCATAACAAAAACATGACTAAGATGGATTTTCAAATACTGGGTACTAGTAGTATATTGATAAGCGGCGTTTCGATCTAGATACTAAGACCATTTTCAAGCAATGTCTTAGTAACTAGGCCGAAATGTCGCTAATCAATATACCCAGAAGTTGAAAATCCATCTTAGTCATGTTTTTTGTTATTTACATAACTTCTTAAAGCCGCTTAAACAAGATATACTGGGTTCGTTGTGTGCCAAAGAACAAGAAATAGGACAACATTGACAAACCGTCAGTATTCAGAGGGTGTGACTCGTCCATGGCTAAACAACTTATTTTATTTAATTAATAGAACGATCCCTAGTTTTTGTGTCGAATTTTTGTTTGTATTATTATTGTTGTTATTATTGTTATTAAAACAAAACAAATTTTATACTTTATTGTTTGTTACATAAGTATACGCTACTGATTCTACTGCCCGAAGAAATTGCATTTCCTGATTTCTCAACGGGTGGTGAAAAACTTCACAAGGGTAGTTAGGGTTTACATCAACACAGGACAAAACATTTTGCATAGAAAAGAAATTGCCCATTGATATGGCACTACAACACATTCACTTTGTATACCCTAAAGAAACCACCACGGCCAGGAATCTTTGTTTAGCACCTTATCTAAGACAAAACGTCTGCAGTTGTCTGAAATATCAGATTACTCAAATTCCACAATTTATACCCATACTTTACTTATTGTATTATTCGCGACGTATTAGTCAATATTGTACAGCAAAACAAGGAGGAATTTAATAGTTTTATTGCCTTGACTGATTTTTTAAAGAAAACAACAACAACGCTAATTGTTTTTCCTCAGCTGGTTCTTAGTTTTTAAATGGAGTAAGAAAACTTGTATACGTCATGTCTCAGATTTAAAAGAAACGTGCAGGATTGTGGAATAATTGGTCTAACCCGCCCACTTAAGATGGTTGCGGATATCGCAGTATTTTCTAACGAATCAAAAGAAACACAAACAGTCGATTCCGCTATTAACTTAAATGTTGAGCTTAATCTAACCCTACACTTTTTCATTCAGGTAAAAATAACAGGAAACAGTAAAGCATCGGGGAATTTAATCATGTCTTAGAAAGAATAAAATAATATAGATTTTCCTATCTTTGTTGTTATATCTGTCATGATGTCAAACAACATTTTTCATGTTCAAAATGTTTCTAGGCTAGCGTTTAAACGAAACTGTCAGGATCTGTTTAGTCCAATTGGTGCCGTGTATGTTACGCTAGTTGACAGGTCGTGCAAAAATAATGGATGCCAGTGCAGGTTGTCAAACATTTTAATGTAGATCGAGGTGATTCATTTGATTAGAGACTGTTTATAAATTTACAACAGACCTTACGTCATGCATTATCGTAGATTTATAAGTTTTAGCTCCAATATGCAGTAGGTAGCTATGTCAGGAGTACAGGAGATACGGAACCATGAATTTCTTTCCACTATTATTTTTTAGGAAAGGTATTTAATCAAACTCAAATTTTTCACTGATGTCTAAACAGTTAGCTACCTGTCCCGACAGGCAGCGTTCTGAAACACATTAGTGAGACTATTTTTACCCAATCAATGTGAACCATATCCGTTGGTTTTTATGCTAGCTGTGAGTCACATGGTGCCAGGGCGACCAAGGAAACGGTTATGTTACAATTAACTGATCACAAAAGAACTGAAAAATAAGTGCAGTAATCCAATAAATCTAACGGCATAATAGTTTTTCATATTCTTCTTTTGTCATGAATCGGATGTTAAAAAAATGAAATTAATTTTTGATGTCACTTTAGCAATAAATTGCCTCAATTGGGGTAAATGGGTGAAAATTATAACTGACTGATCAGAAATAAAACCAGTTCATCTGGTGGCTATCACTAGAAAACCTGTTATATCAAGGTATTATTATTCCTTTGATCGGCAGTTATGGCCGTTTTATGTTTTGGTAAAATGCTGTATAATGTATTGGTGACAACTGGAAGTATTGTAGCTATTGGAAGTACATTAAATCAGAAGGAATGATTTCAATAGGGTGACATTTAAAATCATAAAAAAAAACCATTAATGTTTTAAAAATTTATTTTTAGAACATTTTTTTTTTGTCACAGCTTCTGACTCCATAGTTCATGTATACATCACCATTATACTCATATTTGCAAGTTTCTACATTTTTATTTATACGTGGGATAAGTTGATTATCAACCTAACTGTATATTTTTTCCAATATTCGTCAATGCGTACTTAAGTTTCGCTACTCACATAAACAAAAACAAAAGTGACACGTACAAAACTTAGAAGGTACGGTTAAAATAACAGTACTGGCCCATATGTTGTAGTCGTTCGAAGTGGACTCTAAATACGTATTTTGATATACAGACCACGGTTAAGTTCTGACTATTAATCATTATGCACGGCTGTCAGTGACAGAGTCGACCTCACAACTCCCCCACGCCGTGCCATGTGAGTCTTGTGAAGATTTCTAGTTCTTTTTTTCTAGCAGGCTTCTGTGTACGTGTTGTTCAATAAATTTGTTCGTAAATAACAAAAACACGGCAAACACGGATGTGTTTTTTTTGTTGTTGGGAAAAACCAAAACCAAACCAGACACCAACCCCAAAAACCTCCAAAACGAAAAACAACAAACGACAAACCCTCAAACATAAAGACAAATCGACACACCATAACCAGACAATTAATAATCAATTTTGTTTGTCGGCGAAGCAATAGCAGAATATAACAGACCAACACGATCAATAAAACCCCAGTGTAGAGTGGAACTAAAGGCTATATGTTTAGAAGGCCTTGTATAAACAAACAGGCACAGCTCTAACAATTATAACCATATGCCTAGACTGAAAAGAATCAAACTAGAGGTATTTACAGACAGACATTTTCACATAAACAATGGCATCTATAAAAGGCCGTGTTTAAAATCCGTATTTGAGGAATAGCAAAGGGTAAATGTCAATTATGTTGTATATGTGCTACAAAACCTACAGCGATACATAACACAGATGAAGACATAACATTAAAAGTTATGGTATTTTATGTGTAAAGTGGCAGATCTTTTAATACACTTTTATCGACTGGTAAAATTAATGCATTTTAGAAAACACAAAAAATACCTCCCCTCAACCAAAAAAAAAAAAATATAAATATAAATAAAAAAAATAAAAAAACGAACAAAAACCATTGGATCATTTTTAATTATGCAAATCATTCAGGATGTTTGATTTGCCAAACCTGTTTCCGACTACTGTCGTTTTGGCCTTAAGTCTTGTGCCAAATTAGTAGCACGGATGTTGGACAACTAAGAACTGATGTCTACAGTTTCTTGTCCATTTCAACTCCTTTTTTGACTTACGATGATGTTTGAAATTCATGTTGAATATCCGAAAACTTTAAAAATAAAAACACAATGAACACGTGAAATATTTGTTTAAGAACGATACAAAACAACAAATCAAGCAATCATTGGTTTAAACGGGGCATCGTAAGTTGTTTTGTACCTGCCATTAATAAATTAATCGCCATTCCCATAGAAATATCGCCGTCTTTCGAACTGTTGTAATGCATGCACATTTTTATTTCTTTAGCCATTTTTAAAAATGTACACTGAATTGTGTTTTGTAAATCTATCTATTGAAACTCTTTTCTTCTTTCACGGTTGCTTGTGGTTGGGCGGGGCTTCCTGTGCCCAGGTTGCTAAGGGGCACCAGGAAGTCCTCTTATTGGTCTGTAATATTTCCTCGTTGCCAGCGACTTCGAAGTTGGGTTTCTTCACCCATTCGTCCTACACAACTTCACATGGGTGAAATAACCTTAAATACACCGTTAAAATTAAACAAACAATCTAATTTTTACAGCTTGTATATATTTCTTATATACCCATTGCTATTGTTTGCAAGTCTGGGGCACGTGTCTGTCAAAGATAAACAAAAACACATATTTTTTTGTTATAATAATAAGTGATTATTATCATTATTTTAAAATATACTAAATTAATTGTTCTTATGCACTGTATGGTAGACACTATAATAATAGGTCAGAAATGATGTGGAAAGGACATTTAAACAATTTAACGTTATATCTGAGAGTAAAGAAAGTTGGACGAGACAGCTAGGAAGGTAAGAATCACACATACTTCATCGGCTTACTGAGTAACCGAAGAGAAAAGAACAATCTTAACAAGAGCTTTAAATGCCTCTATTAACTTATTACTTCCTCCCACTTTGTTCTAACTTGATGACAAGGCTCAACTTAGAGTGGACATTAGATATTGTCTCTCGTCAGTTCATATGGCTATAGATAATAGTAATTTGACGGCGACATGATTGACATCACCGGAACATCCAGCTTTATTCGTGACGGAAATCAGTTGAACTCCTTTCTTGATGGCCTGTCACTAGCTGCCAAGTAGATCTAGCGCTCCAAACGGCCTCGGCAAATGTTCAGCATGGGTGATGTTAGCGATCAATGAAAGTTTGATCATCTTTCAGTAGACATGTAACATCCTGGTCAAAATTTTGTCAAAGTAAATATTTTATTGTAAATATATTAATATGAAAAGCATATGCACTGCAATGAATCTATTGACTTCCAATCAACCATCCACTGTCAGATAACCCAACCTTGCACCAGTCGCTCCAATGTAGACAGCAGTAAAAGGCATTTCATATTTTGGCAGATTCTGCATTACAAAACTTATTTTTCGAAAACTATTCATCGTAAAAACAATTTTGTTTCATTGCTAAGAGTGTATCGTGGGCTAATAAAAAAACTGTCTCAGTTTTTCTAAATTCATTCTACATTTTTCAAAATGCTCTTCAATGAATAACTGGAAAAATCTCTGTCGATTGCAATCGAACGGTTATAATGTTAAAAATAATAGCTGGATGTTCACTAATACACGTTTTTGTATCTTGGCAATCCACGCTCTTAACATATATATTTTTATAAAGAGTAACCACACTGGCACAGGGATATCGACTAATTAAAGCTCATAAATAATCTCATGCTCTAAATAAATTCTCAGAAACAAGTTTCAAGATAGAACATATATATATATATTTTTGTATAAATGTACAGATAAATATCTATAGATTTAGAAAAAATATATATAGACATATTTGGTTCTGGTTAATAGTAGTCCTGGTAAAAGGCTTTAAAAACATTTCTCTCAAAATCGACAAAAGGGTTCAGCAAGGCCTTAACGTGGATAAGTGGCTCCACATGGGACAATCTGATATACAGCTTACAGGCAAATAAACATCATGATTATGAAATGTATTATTCATGAATTAGTTGAAATATGTACTCTGACAAAATACTGTTACTATCTTTAAAACATATTCTGGACAGTTTCCTATTGGAGTGTAATATTGTTGTTGTGTAAACAAATATGTAACTACATGTATGTGTAAAGGAGATAAGTGGGTGGATGTGGTAGGACCGCTGGGTCATGTTATATATTATAAATTGCTACTTGTCCATTATACAGTTTGTTCTTCAATGCGGGCTTGGAATAAGTTAAATGGCTCATGATTATCCCGGTCACAGTTTGACTATGACCCGAACCCTGGTCACAATTGGTGGAGAACCCAGGTCACGTAAGCCTCGTTCCCTTGTATGTGACTACCGGGTACTTCCTTGAAAATCTGTCTGTAAGGAGTTGAATAGCGATCTTTCAGAATGGTATTTTCTTTTGCTTCTGGTGCAGTTATAGGATCAAACGGAACAATTGTAATCCCTTTAACTTCTCGTGTGATGTTCTTACTATAAAGTAGCATATAGACGTAAGTGGAATAAATCGCACGAAATATCTTTCATAACATGGCGGTACTTACAGGCCGTATAGCTGTATAGAAAATCTAGAGACATTAAAGTTTTGGTAAGAAGCATGACAAAGGCGTACAGACAGATAATATAAAGATAAAAGATAAAGATACATTTTTTATTTCAAGTCCGTTTTACAAACAAAAAACGTTAGCTCACTAGGTGCTATTGTCACCGACAAATTACATTTAAACAATAAAAACCATATAATAAAAAAACAATGTATTCGGTTTGTACAAATGTGGTGATAGATTTAAAATTCCCTTTATAAATAAGCTTGACAATTTATTTTTTTTAAATTCAATAATTGACAAATAGTATCATAGATTTTGTTTAATTAATTGTACAAAAAAAAATACTCAGAATACATATAAATGACATATATATATTTTTGTATAAATGTAGAGAAAGAAAATTTTGCCTGCCTCCACCGGGATTCGAACTCGGGTCTCTGGTATATATACATAGATATTAAAAATGTAAAAGTGGATAATATTTTAAAATGGTTAAAAGTATTGGCGCTTTTAATTTCGTCAGGCAGCTGGTTCCAAAGTTCCGCTCCTTGGTATCTAATGGATGTCAGTCCGTATGTTGTGGTTTTAACGCGAGGTATCTCTATATTGTTGGCATATCTCAGATTATAGGGGCTAAATTTATATCGAAATAAATCTTGCATAAAGGGTGGATTAATGTCATGGAAAGACTTGTATACCTCAGCAACCAACTGCCTTTGGCAATAGCTCTTCATATGAAGATTTATTATCGTTATATACAAAACGCAGAGATCTCAATTGTAGCTTCTCCATCTTTTTAACATCTGATTGTTTGCAGTTAAACCAAACAAGGGGACAATAATTGAAATGTGAATGGATACATGTCCTTACAATTATTAATTTAACTTTTTTGTTTAATATATTAGATAATCGTTTCAGTGCACTAAGCTGTCTACAGCTAGCTGTATGGAGGCGATTTGTATGAACGGTAAATATGATAATGATTTTATTGCAGTAAGCCAAACGGCCCATGAGCATATATACAAAATTAATAACTACATTGTGAACAGGTGGCTGTGGTGGGAAAACTTCATTTCCAAAAACTTAGTTCATCGTATAATTTTAGTGACTGAACAATGGTATATATATTTTTCAAATTGTTCTTTGTATATTATACTTGATGAGCTTTGTAAGTACTGAAAATAATACATGTTACTAAATTACTGTTGCGTGATAGAACGATGCTATCAGTTACTAGCAAAGAATACAATTTTGCCGTGTCTGGGTGTTTCCAATAAAAAGACGGTATTACTTGTTTACGGTAAACATCAAACGCAGAGCATCTTAGCAAGAAATGATACTCATATTCTAAAGTCGACATGTTAAACATTTTCTATCAAGTGGGTCGGTTTGTGAAAGTCACTGCAATGACAATTCGCAGTTTACTAAACAGACCCACATCTAATCCCACATCAAAATAAGTTTGAAATATAACTTGTCTCTCAAACCACCATGTCAGATTAGAAGCAAAGAAAGACCAAACATGTCTAAACAATAGATTGATCTGTAACTTCGTGTGTGTTGTAAATTGGACCATTGTCTGTGATGTTCCAATGAACTGGATAATGACAGTTTTCGTCTGCTTGAATCAAATAACCATTACTTTTTCACAAGAGACATTTCTTTAAATGATTTTCTGGAGCACAGTTTGTAGGATATTGTGGAATTTGCTTTTAATACGGTTAAGGATAGCTTTGCCGAATACAAAAAATGTCCCATTGGTTGGATTCAAACGACTTACCTCTGCAGTTAATTGACTGAAAATATTTTCATGTTACATGTTTTTGTGAAGAAACAAATGTTAACGTGTGTTAATGAAAAGGGAAGCAAACAATAGTGTTAATTTATCTGCTTGTTTGATGTTTTTTTCCAATCGTTTTACGTCTGGCCTTCACAGCTAGGCAAATAAATGGTCGGATTATCATGATGTTTAGACCAAATGTTCACCTGTATAATTTATCATGGAAGAATTGCTGGGGAAAAGGTAGGCGTTTTAAGCACCTAAACATACCCGAAGCTCTATCAATGATTACAATTCTTCGTCAAATATATCTTTATTTGAAGTGGCTTTTAGGCCTATAAATGCCCATATTGATTCTGTACAGAAGTGTTGTGAGTGGTCGGGCGGGAGCCTCTTTTGTCCTGGTGCTCTCCGAGCTACGGCGCTGATCACGGATCAGATTTGTTGTGTCCTGTTTTTGTTCTTTACATTTTATCATGATGCCTTGTGTTTTTGCAGCGTCGTTTAGGGTAGTTCCCTGCACCGATTGAACTGGCACGCTGTCGAATGAATGAAAAACCTTAAGTACAGCGTACAACCTAAATCGAACAAACAAGTAGTGACGAGTTTGACATTGATAAGACATATATTCTGCATTATTGTGATACATAGATAAGTGTATTGATCAGCCGGCCACTGTCATTAAAAGCCGTGTACAGTTATATAGGATGAGAACTTTACAACTATTATCAACTTAGAGCACTCGACTTCAAGTAACAATATATGTTTGATGGTATTTATCAAATCATGACAACGAAACGGTTACAGTTTATATTTTGTGGGACCAATGGGTCAAATTATATCTACGTCATCAAATGTTTTCTTCCATGCATAATGGGGGTGAGACCGGGTCACCCGCTTTAATCTTTGTTTAGCTGACGCCTTGTTTACGTAAGTCGTGTGGGCAATCTTCGACCATTTCCGTACCGGTGATAACGTCGAATGTGGAGCGGGTCATTTTGTGGAAGGGAACTTGCTCGAGTAGAACTTCTTTGATCATGGCTAAAGGTATGAATCCGCGAAGTGCTTCGGTTCGGTTGCGCTCAAGCGAAGAGGAGACGAAAGGATCCTGAAGTAGCCTCGGCAAGTTTCAAATTCATATTTATTCACTCCTTGCCCACTGGGTGGCACGGGAGGTAACCATACAGAATTGCCATACATGGCGGACATTTATTACATGTTACATGTTTTAAATACATTAGCTATATATTTTAC